>JAOVVA010000037.1:36340200-36351033 GCA_028565275.1 Leiocassis micropogon
CTCTCGTCCTCGGCTCTCTCGCCTTCTCTCGCTTGCTTGCTCTCGACGCAGGCGCTCTACAGCTTCGATCAGTGTGTGTGTGTGTGTGTGTGTGTGTGTGTGTGAGGTTTGGCAGGTTTAAAAAACAATAAAAGTGAGGCGGTGTTTCTCAGAGACACACAGAAAGAGATGGACAGAAAGGAGGAATGATGAATGATGTCATCGCCAATGCAGCTGCGATCGGCTCTAATCATTCATGAAGCACCTCGAGGTCTTGTTCTCATAACTCCTGGTAATCCACAAGGGGGTGCTATGACACTCAAGAAGGCTTTATTTAATTTAGCAGCTAACTTAGAAGGTTATGACTCTCGCTCTCTCATCGTCTATATCGCTTTGTCCTGTATTCAGGGTCGCGGGGGGACTGGAGCCTATCACAGGAGACAAAGTGGGGTACGAGGTGGGGTACACCCTGAACAGGGCACACACACATACACACACACACTCACATCCTCACACACTCATTCACACGCTACAGGTAATTTGGGAATCAGTCTAATCTGCATGTCTTTGGACTGTGGGAGGAAACCGGAGAACCCGGAGGAAACCCACCAACATGCAAACTCCATGGTTTATGACTATGATATTTCGATATTGATTAAATGATGATTCTAGTTTACATGGACATAAATGTAGCTTCAACAACTTTTATAAGATTTAGTAGAAAAACAAACAGCAGAATCAAGTGAGTCAGAGTCGAGGAACAGGCACGAGTCAGACACCAGGTTGCCTTTGTTGGACCCTTGAGCAAAGTCGTTAACCCAACCTGCAGTAATGTTAATGTGACAAATAAAGGTTTAATGTGTGTGTGCGTGTGTATGTGTGTAGTTTGTCACTGAGTTTGGTGTTATAGCAGTGAGTTTCTGAGAAACTGCAAAAACAGTTAAAAAACATACAAAATGTCCAAAGTCACTGCAACCATGTGCCACTAGAGGGCAACCCTGACAGGAGCCAAGTCCCAAATGAGATTATTCAAAATCTTAACATTTTGCAACAATGTTTCCAACAATGTTTCAGTAACATTCCATGATGCTAATTTCCACAATACTGGATTTTACCTTTTATGTTTACCTTTTAATTAGTTAGTTAATTAATGTATGCATTTATTTCATTTTTAAAGCTTTTACATCAGTAATACTGTTTTATACCAGAGTAAATACCAAGGGGCAACCCCCAGGTCTGAAAAACAAGTCTCACGTGGAAGTGCAGTTCCTCAAATGACCACTGGGGGGTTGGCTCCACAAGCCAGTCAATCCTCGTAGAGCCCATTATTAAAATGCCCAATTTAACAAACAGAAATGAACATGATTACATTCTGGTACAAAAAACAGCTTTGGTCTCCGTAGCTAGATTTCACAATCGTGACACTTGTACAGGGGCTGAATTTTTATGTAACTCATCAGTTAAAATTATACGAGGTGGTATCAAAAAGTTTGGAGACTAGTTTTGTAACATGCCAACAGATGGCAGCACAAGTCTGCACGCACAGTCACAGGGAGCACCGACCTTCATAAGTCAGAGAGCCAAAAGACAGGGAGCTGCGAGACTGGTTACCATGTCTGCTATTTCATTTTGACCAGTTGAAACAAGTTAGAACAAAAAGCAAACATGAAATTCTGTGTGAAACTGAGCAAATCTGCCACAGAGACATTTGACATGATTCACCAAGTTTACGCGATGCTGCAACGAGTCTTTAGATGTGTTCTGAGTGGCATGTGTGCTTCAAGAGTGGAACAACGTCACTGGAAGACGACGAGAGATCAGGAAGAGCTTCAACAAGCTCAACCCCTGAAAATGTCAAAACCTTTCTGTTGTGGATGATGGTTGTCATAAAACAATCCACAACATTGCTGCCAATGTCGGTGTGTCGTACGGAACAGTCCAGTTCTGCCGCCACGTTGCTCCCAAGTTCATCCCCAGGCTGCTGGCCAAGGAGCAGAAGCAACATCATGTCGTAATCTGCGAAAAACTGCAATCAGCGTGCTGTGGATGACCCTCCCTTCATATCGAGGATCATTACCGGTGACGAAACTTGTGTGGTCCGACCCTAAGACCCTAAGACCCTAAGATAAAGAAAAGGTTTTTACAGTGCAAGAGCCCGTCATCTCCACAACTGAAAAAGGCGAGGCAGGTTCACAGCTTGACCGAGCGCATGCTCATCGACTTTTTTGACATTAGTTGTAATTTGCATCGTAAACAGAGCTAATCTCAAAACATTTTGATACCATCTCGTATTAAGTCATACTTTTCCTGGAATCATTGTAGTTCAACTTACAAGAAGAAATGTTGACAAAAGGACGATGTTGACACCAGACAGTGTGTAATGGGAGTGTAATGGGTGACAATGAGTTCAATCAGTTGCAAAATAAGATTTATATTTATAAATCAACATTCACAACATTAGCATTTTACAGTAGCTAAACTACACCTGAGCTTGCTAACTTGTGGTAACTGTGGTAAGTAGATGTGTTTTAATCAGCTCACTTGCCCATTTATGGATCAACCGGGGTTTAGGTGGAGTCAGGTCCTGGGAAGATGGTGATGACCAGAGCTCCCACAGCGGAGCTTCAAAACTGTTCTTTGGAAAACTTGTGTTCTTTGTTCAGCTCCCCAGTGGGGGAGGGTTTGTCCAGTTCTTTTTGTGCAGTCTAGATGTAGATGGCAGTATGCACCTAGTTGGTTTGCAATCTGCTAATACACGCAAGAAGAGTACAAGGACAAGGACATCAACCTTCATGCCATGCCTAATATTAATGATGTTTTGGAGGCAAGGTCAGGAGCCCTATGCCTTCCTGTTTTATCAGGGGTGGCCATGAGGTTCAGAGGATGAGATCAGTGCAGGCTGCAAACACACTCAGGTTTTACACAAAACTGGTGGAGTTGATGACGTTGCATTCCAAACAACTTTTATATTTGATTTGACCCGTGCCCGAGTGCACCGTACTGTACCCGAGACTGTACACAGATCCAAACCCAGGCGCCTAATGAAGCGTTCACACTCCACAAATGTACTGGAATTTGGGGTCAAGTGTCTTCTGATCCATGCCCGAGTCCCTGGTGAGAAAGCAGCCTTGGTGTAGGTCCTGGAGGACAAGGACTGATGGTTGCAGTGGCTCGTGGTCTTCTTTAGTCTCTAAGCAGTGAGAGCAGTGAGAGCAGAAACCCTCCTTGGCAATGAAAATGTTAGAAAAGATACTGAAGAGAACATTTTTAAAAGCAAAAAAAAAAAAAAAAAACTCTATAAAATCCTTTTTTTTCCCTAGGTTACAAGAATCTGTTGAGGAAAACATTTTTTTCGGATGTGCAGCAGATCAGCGCTGCTCAGATTGCGTTATTATACACATCTCATCTCAAAATAACGGAATTGTGATTGTAGCACATTCGACAGCGTCTCGCTCAGAGAGTACGGCTGACCCGGGGTTAGTGTGATTTTCCTGAGATGCAAAAAAAACATCATGAGCTCAAACGAAACGAACAGATGGTGCTGTTAGAGCATGTGTGTTTGACCGTAAACATCTCATCCTTTAGAATGCTATTGAAGAAGCCCACCGTCTGTGTGCCTCCTTTAATGTGTCCGGTAGCTTTAATTAAAGTTACGTCATCCAAATTAACATTAGGAGCATGTTGTCGAGGGATTGGATTCCCCCTCGGGGATGGAAACAAACCTGATTTTTAGAAATTTCCATGCAGAAGACAAAGCGCAGCGCATGATGTTGTTGTAGTGAAGACAGACGACTGAATACGCATCAAACTCCAGGACGTCTAAAACGTCTAGATTATATCTTATATCACTGATATATAAAATATCACACATTTAAAAGTGGAAGAAGTCATCAATATTCAATCATTCAGTCAAACCAGCTCAGTCTCCTAGGCACAGCGCCCTCTCATGACTTCTAACCTCCTTATTAGCATTGATGCAAGTTTAAGACACATCATACACTGTACAATACAAACACTCTGTACTGTAAAAGAGCAAATATTTCCCAGGATCCCACTAAGAAAGTAATCCATTTTTCGTAAAGAAACAAACCGTTTTCATTTAGACGTAACTCTCACAGTCTCTTTGGCGTGACCATACACAGTCGCTTTATTAACCTCAGTGATCAGCCTATTATCTGTGAACCTCACTGTACGAGCCATAGGTCCGGTGGTTCTTTTGAAATTTTAACAATCAGAGAATCAGAGAATCAGAGGACTTTCCTGGTACTACAGTGTTTAACATTTTTATATTCAATTCAAACCAAATTTTATCCTCAGGTACAGTAATACTGTGGCGCTCCAAAGGTGGAGCTGGACTACAATTCCCAGCATGCACTACATGTCACATTTATCAGACTCCGCCTCCCTGATAACCATACGCCTGGTTTGTGTTTGTTCCTCTGTGTGCTCTCATTACTCTCTATTTTAGTTCCAGGCTTCTGTTTTATGCTGTGTTTAGCTCAAGCTCAAGTTCCCAGCCCTTGCTTAGTTTAGTCCCTGATGCTGTGTGTGTGTGTGTGTGTTTTGTACTTTTATAAGAAGAAGGCTGCACCTGCGTCCCGTCTCCTCCGTTTCCTGACAGTCAGCAAAACTGTGAGTGAAAAGAAAATCTTTAGAAATGAGGCTTACAACGTGCTGGGTTTTGGTTCCTAAAAAGTTAAACTGTTCAATTTTCTGGGAACATTTTGAATCACGCTCTAACACCGTTTTGGGCAATGGTCTGGGGCGGTGTTCTAGAACATCTCTCTTTAACAACAGCTTTCACTCAGTCTGGCGTGGACTTCAGATCAGGGTCGACTAAATGTGTGTTTCAGTAAAAGGGAGAAGACTTGGGAATGTCTGATATTATATTACAGCAGCAATGTCCAATCTGCGCCAGAAACGGCCTCTGTGTGTGTGTGTGTGTGTGTGTGTGTAGGTGCAGAAGACACACCTGATAGTCCATTCAAAGCCAAGAACAACTAATTAAACATGAGGAATCAGGTGTGGCTTCTGCTTGGATGGGATGAAAATTTGCGTACACACACACACAAAGGCCCGTTCAAACAGGAGAAGATTGGACACCACTGAATTACAATCTTAAAATAGAGAACCAGAAAAAGTGCAGAAATCTCACTATTTAAACCATTAAGCAGTTTTCTTTCTGTTAATTTTTTTTATTATTCTATGTATTAAATAAAATAGCAATAAAAACAAATGAATACATTTCCAGATTTTTAGTGTGGTCTCAGAAACTTACATACTGTAAACTCACCATGTACATGATGTCATACCAGCAGTGGACTTTCAGTCATTGGTTCAAACAGGTCGACTTTCTTAGACAGAATGATTGTAATTACATATAAATGACGTAAAATATGAAATAAACATTTTGTTGAAAATGCTTCATGTGCCAAATTTCTTGCAAAATTTAGGTTTTTAAGGCAAAAATTCATAAAGCAGGGCATTCATATGCAGAGGTACCTGAACACCACAACTCGTCATTTAGGAAGGGTCAAATAAACCAAATTAAAAAGACAACCAGGGACATAAAGCTGAAACGTCTGGAACTAGATTAAAAAGTTTGCATCAGCATTATTAACACCTGGAAGGATTGAGCTTACTGTAGCTCTCAACTTGGGAGATCACGTAAACGCTTGGTGAAGCTGCACAGTAAAATTACTCCAGGAGAAATCAGAGCTGTGTTTAATAGTGAAAGTAAGAGCATTTCTATACACACACAGTTTGATGAGAACTCACAGGACTGGGACTAGATGTTCCACCACTGCTTTTCTGCTGTTGGTCATAAAGATCACAAACATTGTGGCTAAGAGAAAAAGGTCACATGACTGAAACAGGTTGATGCTGCAAGCTGGAGAAACTAAAAAACATCAGGAAAGACGTAAAAGTCTAATTCCACAATAAGGAAATAATTACTCCAACAGGACTGAACCCTTTGCTGGTGGTTATGAGTCTGAGGTTTTATTTTCTGTGACACTTCGGAGGAGCTGATCTGCGTCCTCGTCGTGTAATTAATCATTAAACATGATAATAAATGTAATAACCAGCACTTCTCACCTACTCTTCTCTTTAAACAATAAGTCGCTGCCACCTGTAGGTTGAGAAGCAGATTGCGCACACACACACACACACACACACACACACACACACAGAGTGGTCCCCTAAATTTAGAATTTTTATTTTGGACACAATTTCCTTCCAATCTTTAAAAGCAGCGCTAAAATATAAATGTGTTCAAGAATGAAGAAGAAACAAAGTCTCACCATGTTAACAAAATTGTAAGGGTTTAAACAGAAACAAACCTGAATCAAATAATAAATGTAAAAATAATCATTAAAATAGATCAAAAATGTTTTATGTTTTTCCCTGTGAGTATAATAAAAGCACTAAATAGAAACTGATTTTTTTTAAGTGAAATGGTGTTATTTTTATTTTTATCTCATAACTTTAACTCATTACAATCACTTGTTGTTTTGTTGTATTTAATTCCAATTGTCTCATTATTTATTATTCATCATATAAACCTACAGTATTACATCATGAAATAATGAATTATTAAAAGATAAAATGAGATAAAAATGTAAGTCGCTCTGGATTAGAGCGTCTGTCAAATGCCTAAATGTAAAATGTAAAACCGCTAGGAAAATACAGTAAGTCTCCTTCATATGAACATTCGGGTTATGAACTTTTAAAGATACGAATATGCACTCGTGCGCGTGTTCAATCACGGAAGTTAGATCACATGTCCCCTGTGCATGCAGCATGGCATCCCAGAACGTCCGAAAGCGAGAGTATAAGCAGCAGCGATGAAGCTGCTAACAAGCACCAAGCAATAACCATAGAGACAAAAGTAAAAATAACTGAGAGAATGGGGCAAGGTGAAAAGATGGCAGACATCGCTCGTTCTTTTAATATGAACCGTTCAACTATTGGCATGATTCTAAAGAACAAGGACAAGATCAAGATACTGTGTATAGCTGATTGTTAGTATCCTAGTACCTGGACAATGTTTGTTGGACTTACAAACAAATTGGACTTATGAACGAGCTCTCGGAATTAAACATGTTCATATGTTGGGGACTTACTGTATTTTTATTAGTTCATCCAACCACTATAGAGCTTATCCTGTACTGGGACGTGGAAGCCTGGATCCTTTCCCAGGGGCCTTTAGGCACAAGGCAAAGTGCACCCTGGACAGGGTGCTAATCCATTGCAGGGCCCGCATGCACACACACACACACACACACACACACACACACACACACAAACAATCAATCATACACTATGGGTAATTTGGAAATGCCAATTAGCCTAATAAAAGAGCCCAGGCTCAAAGCAGAGCTATTACCAGGTGAGAAGGCAAACACACCTCAGCTTTCAATACTGTTAGTCCTTCAGAGCTAGTCTTAAAGCTGAAACAGCTAGGCATCTGATCACCACTCTGTAACTGGTACATGGATTTTCCAGTCTGTTCAACTGGACAACCTCCCCTCTTCCAGCCTCACTCTCAGCATGTGAGTTCCTCAGAGATAAGTATTGCCCCCTCTTTTATACCCCCCTTGCACCCATGACTTCATACATACCTATGCCTCCAACAGCATTATCATGTTCGCAGATGACATCATGGTAGTGGGCCTGATCAGAGGTAACAATCAGACAACTTACAGGGAGGAGACAACAACCTGAAACTCATCACCAAGAAGCTGAACACGGTCATTGTGGATTTTAGACTCGCGCTCCCATTTACATCACTGGAGTTGTAGTGCGTGTACCCAGCTTTAAGTTCCTTTGGAGTCCACATCTCTGAGGACCTCACCTGATCTCTGAACTTTTCTTTCCTGATCAGAAAGGCACAAAAGCGTCTGCACTTTCTAAGAAAACATAAAAAAAAATACCTGTGCTCAAGGATACTGGAGAACCTTTACCACTGTGCCACTGAGAGCATCCTTACAACCTGCATCTCAGTATGCAAGGCCTTCAAAGGCTGGTGAAAACCACCCAACTAATGATTGGCACTCAGCCAATACATAACAACAAGCACCACAAAAAATCCCATTGTAAAGCAGCCAAAAGAGTAAAGAAAGCCTGCTTAAGGTCTGAGTGATGTTCTGTTAAAGCAGATGTGATGCACTCTAGATGCTGTACAAACACCATATTACAGTAATTTGGAAGCTAAGATGCACTTTACAGTAATATTTCTGAAAAAAAATGAAACAGAGACAGAAACACATGCTGTGTTTGCGAGAAGCTGCTGTTTCGTCCACCATCTCCCAATGGAATTCTAAACCCTGTAAGAGACTTAATGGAGCATGGATGCTCTCGGACATTGTGTGAACTGACGTTATTAGGCATAAATGCTCCAAATAAAGGTTACAGTTTTGTTGTTTTCAGGTTGTATGTGCAGCATTGGGTTGTTTCTCTTGAGGTTCTCCTATCTGCGTAATATTTCTGTTTCATTTTTCTGAGACATTGTTCAGGAGCAAACACCACTACTTGTTCCTGATATGAAGAGTGATGCCTGGTTGGTTAAACGCATTGGTACAGTTGGTGTTGGCACCCCTGTTGTTTATGATGATGATGATGATGCAGTTACCTATCCACTGTCCAGAGAGTTTAGTGATAGCGAGTGTAATTTCCTGATCTGATTCTGCCACAAAAAGACTCCCTCTTGCCCTGTAGCACTTTGTAGACACCAAACAGTTTTGTTTTGTTTTTTTGTTTTTATCCAGGAACTTGATGTTTATCTGCCTGAAGAACTGCCCAAAGTGTGGAACTGATACTACATTGGTCATGTTCTTGTGTATCACTAAAGTCTTCAACTTTTTCCCCAGACTAGATGCTATTGTCCAGATGCTGGCATTATACTTTTTTTATTTACTGGTTAGCCTTTTTCATAATTTTCAACTTGGAAAAACTAAACTGCATAGAATCTCACTTTAATCACATTGAAATAATGCAGAACTAGCGAAATGCAAATGGAAGGAAAACACATGCACAGGTTCAGAAGCTCGGCGTTTGTGTTTTCAGGCAAGGTTCCTGTCGTGACATCTGTTCTCAGAGCAATTCGCCTTCTGTGTCTCTGAGTTCTTCTACATCGTTAATAATATTGCAAGCTTCCTTTCGTAGTTTCATCCCTATCTTTCCCTTCAGGTCATGAAATAAACTGAATGTGAATAGATGAACAGATGAACAGATGATATCACTGAAGGACATTATTCTTTCCCAGGCACTGATCTCGAATTCCTCCTGTCTCTCACCCACTCCTTTTGTCTACAAAGGGAATAAACGATACGGAGGAACGGTGGCGAAACAAGGCGGTTTGAGGTCGTCCACTCCTCAGCGGCGTGTGATCTGAACACTGAAGAATGATGGAAGAATGTGCAAGAGACGGAGGTCATGCAATAAAAGCATGATGAATGCATTCCATCTTGCCGTTTCGGAGTCGATTGCCTGTCCGCTTCTCTGCAGGATTTTTTCACAGTTCTATTTTTACGCCCAGCGACGGGTGTGATGAATGCGAGCACAATACTGTCGTTATCGCTGATCTGTCTCAATCAAACCTCAAACCATCCAGAGCGAGCTTCCAGTGGACTCGACTCCGGCGACAGATTCACCAATCCAGACTTGTTTTAAGATCACAGGGTTTAAACTCTTCTCCACTCCATAATTCACGATTGCAGCAACCCTCTAGCACGACAACACTTTATACAGTAAATTGACATTAACGCACTTGGCAGACGCATTTTTCCAGAGTAACTTATAGTCTGTCTCAGCAGTTGAGGGTTAAGGGCCTAGCTTAAGGGCCCAACTCTGAAAACTTGATGGTGCTGGATTTGAACCTGGGACTTTCCAAATACAGTATATTATATTATCAAGGACAAATTTTGAACATCTCTGCAGCTTTACTGAGCAACAGCATTATCAGTATTGAAAACATAATAATCATAAATCAAGTTATTGAATGCAGTGATTAAGCCATTTTTAACATTGGCACAATAGACCGTTTTCATTCCCTTTGGCACCGCCATCCTTTGGGTTAATCAAAGATGGATTTCCAAGTCCAAGTACGGTTTAAATTGTTCATGCCTTTGCTCATTGCTTACATGAAGCTCCCTTATGGTAGCTTAGGATGAGGTTTTAAGGTTTGTAGATTAGGGCGCAAGGCTGTAGGTGAGCATTTTAACCAGGTAATAAGGGGATTAAAGGGTTAAGGGTCCACCCACGTGCTTTCGGGCATGTCAAAAAATAGATGCTCCCCAGGTGAGAATAGGTGAGCTTTCATTATAGTGGCATGGTCAGGTTGAGAGCTTGATGGATAATTATATCTGAGTAGTTAAGAGTGGATTAAGCAAAGGCTGTGGTTGCTCAGAAGAGGGGGTCGGATCTTGCATCCTGTAGCGCAACAGGTTAATTCATTCAAGCTACAGCTCCAACAGGGCAAGCAAGGCCCTTAAACCTGTCTGCCCCAGGAATGCCATATCATGGCTAACCCTGAAGTCTGACCCCAGCCATCAAGCTGGGCTATTCAAAGAAAGAAATTCACTGCGCAGTAACGTATCAGCAGTAAAACAGCTTAACCACTGAGCTACCGCTGCCCCCACCACACAAGATTAATAAAGAATTAAAAGTATACAACATGGGTGTCAAAGTGGTTCAGTGGTTAGCACTGTCAGCTCACCACTATGGAGATTTTCTGCTCTCACTGTGTTTGTTGACTGCTTCCACAGTCATACAGAGGGATTGGGGTTTCCAAATTTTCCAAATTCCTGTTCCTGAGATGGGACTGGGGGGGGGGGGGGGGGGGGTGAAAAAAAA
>JAOVVA010000037.1:36371706-36383688 GCA_028565275.1 Leiocassis micropogon
GCTGAAATCAACACCAAATTCGTCCTGTTGGTGGTGGTAACTGCCTTGACTTTGTGTCTGTGGACTGCTGTAGGCTCAGAAGGAGAACAACACCACATTTGATTCCAATGCGATGCCTAATGTATTATTTTATTTAAGTTATTACAAAGGTAGAAGCAGAGAAGCAGTTTTCTGCAGTACTCCTGTTTTTTTTTCTCAGTTTTTTTTTTCCTTTTTATTGTTTATAACAATAACCGTGGCGATGCACATGCCTTGATGAGATGCTCCTGTACCTGCAGGTCACTTCACCTCAGCTGAGGATCTGAACCTTCTTATAGCGAAGAACACACGTCTAGAGATCTATGTGGTCACGGCGGAGGGGTTACGGCCGGTCAAAGAGATCGGCATGTACGGCAAGATCGCCGTCATGGAGCTCTTCAGACCCAAAGTGAGTCGCCGTGTTGCGTTTTTGATTGCGCTGATTATTATGTGTTACGTATTCCATGTTAATTCTGTTCTTTGTGTCTGTTCAGGGTGAAAGTAAGGACCTTCTGTTTATTTTGACGGCTAAATATAACGCCTGCATCTTGGAGTACAAGCAGAACGGGGACAGTATCGATATAATCACTCGTGCTCATGGAAACGTCCAGGTAGAACCTCTAACCACAGAACTTTAGTGTATAACACTAGCAGCTAATTAATGAGTGCCATGCTGTACAAACACACACAATCTCAAGAACAGTGGGAGAATTATCTTTCTGTGCTGGGATAAGGCGGAGTCATGGGGTGTGTCTATAAATTGAGTGTTATTTTTTCTAACACTCCATCCACCATGTTATCCTGGTTGTTTTTGAATGCACCTTTAAACTTTATTCCTGACGTTTGTGTTGTTTAGGATCGGATCGGCCGCCCGTCGGAGACCGGGATCATCGGTATCGTGGATCCGGAGTGTCGTATGATCGGCCTGCGGCTCTACGACGGCCTTTTTAAAGTCATCCCTTTGGATCGGGACAACCGCGAGCTCAAAGCGTTTAACATCCGTCTGGAGGAGCTGCAGGTGATAGACGTCCACTTCCTGTACGGGTGCCAGGCTCCAACCGTCTGCTTCATATATCAGGTACCGAACCTTATCCAGAGAATGTTCTTAATTAAATATAGTAATTATAATTAACATAACTATACATAAAATTATAGCTTTAAAGTAATAAGTATCAGTACACTTAAAATCTGTTACGTATCATGTTAAATATTCTACATAATTATGTTTTTAAACATTTAGTTCATTTTTGAAGTGCATATAAAATATATTTTTTCAACGGAGTTTATATAAAAAAATATATATATTAATGTAAAAAAAATTCTTAAACAATTAAGAGATATTTATTAAACTAATAGATAACTTGTATAAATATTAGTTCATTAAAATTAATTTATAAACCTATATTAGGTTATGCTAAAGCTGTTCATAATTATTTTTAAACATCGTGTTTGTTTGTTTAACAGTTTTAAGTGTTTAGTTTTTATCAATGAAACATGTTATGTAAGTCATTACTTAGCAGTAATACCTTTTTTATATATTAAATAACAGCTTTTACTTATTTATTTGTTTATATAAAAGAGTTGTAAGTGAATTTTAGTGGGTGATTTGATGTTCAACATTTCACCTGATTATTTAAAATTCCAAAAATAGTTTTCGTAGACATTAAATAAAAAAAATTAAATGCAGTGTTGGTGTTTTGGCTGATGTTTGGTGCCAAAGCTGTGTATCATGATGTATGTTGTGTATCATATTGAAGAAATCAATATTACAAGGTGATATTTTTGCCGTATCGGCTCACTTTCATCAGCTGAACATTTTTAATAACATGTTTTATCAAGATCATATTCATTATATTAGTTGCTTGGATTGCTTAATGACATATAATCTATATCCCGATTAATTAATTCATGACGATTATTTACTTTCATTTGATTTATTCGTATTCACTCTGTTGATGAGATTTATTATTTTTCGGTGATTTCATGTTGCGTGTTCTGCACCTCTCTCCAGGACCCTCAGGGACGACACGTGAAGACATACGAGGTGTCTCTGAAGGAGAAGGAGTTCAGTAAGGGTCCATGGAAGCAGGAGAACGTCGAAGCGGAGGCCTCCATGGTCATTCCCGGTGAGCTGAGTTTGGACACTTCAGGAGAGTTATTATGAACACTTATATAAGATTGTGGAAAAATCTGATTTGTGTGTTTGTGTGTGTGCAGTTCCTGAGCCATTCGGTGGCGCTATTATCATCGGGCAGGAGTCCATCACCTATCACAACGGAGATAAATACCTGGCCATCGCACCTCCGACAATCAAGGTACCCGAGACCCTGGTGAACTGATGGAAAGGTGAAGATGTCAGTGTGAACGCTAAGTGTACCAGAACTTCACACTAGCGAACCACAACTAATGTCGCATTTTATGCTTTGGCCTGAAACCAAGAGAACCGAACTACAAGTGTGAACACACCCTTATTTTCTATAACATGTACACTGAGGAGACTTGTTAAGCCTAATGGTTTTTATAGTAACAGCTCAGTCGCAGAGAGGCTCAGTAGCTGTAAGGTGATGTTTATTATGGACTTCAGTGAGAGTCAGAAATCAAACTGTGACTTGTAACTAATGTAGCTATAATCGGGTCTGTGTCCTGTTCTAAACATGATACAGTTCTTGTGTTTTACTGAGTGAGTCTGTTATCTGAATCCTGTAGCAAAGCACGATCGTGTGTCATAACCGCGTGGACCCGAACGGCTCTCGCTATCTTCTGGGTGACATGGATGGAAGGTTGTTCATGCTCCTGCTGGAGAAGGAGGAACTGATCGATGGGTCCATGGTGCTCAAAGACCTGCGGGTGGAACTGCTAGGAGAGGTGAGCGCTTAAGATTTATGGTGTGCGTGTGTTGGAATAGCAGTTGTTTTTGTATGTATGTTCATATTGTGTGTGTGTTTGTGTTTCCAGACGTCCATCGCTGAGTGTTTGACCTACCTGGATAACGGAGTGGTGTTTGTTGGCTCCAGGCTCGGAGACTCTCAGCTCGTTAAAGTGCGTCAGGTTTTTATTATTCCCGTATGAGACCTGAAACTTTCTGGAGTAATTAAGTGTGTGTGTTTGCATGCGCAGCTAAACGTGGACAGTAACGATCAGGGCTCGTACGTGGCGGTGATGGAGACATTCACTAACCTGGGCCCGATTGTGGACATGTGTGTGGTGGATCTGGAGCGGCAAGGCCAGGGACAGGTGAGACCACGCCGTCCTCGAGATCCATCGCTTCTATCTTCTACAAAACCCTGTTTGAAATACAGAGCAGTTACATTGCTCATTATAACACACACATACACACTGATGGACACTTGTTTGGTCCTTTATTATAATAAAAAAGTTCTTGTTTTAGGGGCGTGGCTTGTGATCATAGGTAGGTCACATGACCAGGACATGCTTCAAACACTTAGGGATAATTTGATAAAGCGTTGCGGTTCATGACACGTCCTTTTAAACATCTATACAAATTTGTTCTGCATTGCTAAATCGTTCTGTATCGTGTATTTACAATGAAGTAAAAGTGCAAACTGGCGTAAATATGCTTTAATGTTTTGGTACTGTACATGTCCTCTGTCTCTTGTTGTAGCTGGTGACCTGCTCCGGGGCGTTTAAGGAAGGATCTCTAAGGATTATCCGTAACGGTATAGGAATCCACGAGCATGCCAGTATCGACCTGCCTGGGATCAAAGGTCAGTGTTTAAAGCTTTGGGGGAAAAAAAAAACTCATCACTAACATGAGCTGTGCTGGTGAACAACTTTTACTGAATGCGCACATGACCGGTCCGGTCAGCAGGCGGAGCTTATTTTGTGATGTCATAATATTATTTTGTTTGCTTATTTTTCCTTTGTGTATGTAGACTTGTGTACAGATAATTATGATCTAGGAGGATTTTGAACATTCCACAGGATTTATTTCAGTTTTCTGTTTTTGTTTTGTTTCTTTAGAACTATTCTTTATTAATATTTATTGACTCATGTCATGCTTGTATGAAATGGTGTCATTTCGTGCTGATGTATAATAACTGATTTTATGTAATAAAGCGAATGCATGTTCCTCGTCTTCTGTGCGTGTGTATTACGCCGTTCTCGCCACATCACAGACGACAGGTCTAGAATCGAACCTTGGCTTTTTGTTTCTTAGTTGTGACATAAAATTGATTAAAATGTCAAATCTAAGGGCCTATTTTGTTGCTTTAAGGGTTTGATCCCGACCTGCTGACAGACTAAGAGTTCAAGCTGAATTATTAAACTGCTACTCATACATCTATTCCCATATATAGTTTTCATTTATTTATTTTGTCGTCTGTAGGTTTATGGCCTCTTCGCTCGGAGGCAGGCAGAGACACAGATGACATGCTGGTGCTTTCGTTCGTCGGCCAAACCAGGTACGACTCTTAAGCTTTATAATTCATTTTATTTTTCTCCTTATCTTTTTTTTTTCTTTTTTTTTGAACATCTGTTAATTGTTGATTTAACATTCTTTAATAAGAGTTCTGATGCTGAGTGGAGAGGAAGTGGAGGAGACTGAACTTCCAGGGTTTGTTGATAACCAGCAGACGTTCTTTTGTGGAAATGTGGCTCACCAGCAACTCATTCAGGTGCTCGTTTATCGCTTTACGCCAACTTTGTGTCTTTTAACAGATAATTAGTGTTCATTCATGTAATTTATGAGAGGTTTTATTTGGTTTTGCATGTTTACACATTTAGTTTTGGAGCAGGAACTTAGTGTGACACACAGCCAATAGTGTTTGAGATAAAAAACAAGCGAACCTTCAATGTGGCGTAAGTTCTTAAGAGGATTAATTAGACGAACAGAAGCGCAAGATAGAATTAATCGATTTTGATTATTAATTTTTTTGTGTGTGTGTGGGTTTCAGATTACTTCCGGCTCAGTGCGACTGGTCACGCAGGATAGCAAGGCTTTGATTAGCGAATGGAAGGAGCCTGAGGGCAGGAACATCAGCGTCGCTGCCTGCAACTCCACCCAGGTAGTTCTGGCGGTGGGACGAGTGCTCTACTACCTGCAGATCCTCAGCGGTGAACTAAAACAGATCAGGTAGTACATGTAATACATCATTACACATACATTCTAGGGACATGTGGGCGGAGCTAGACACGGTATATCTCACTGATTGGTCAAAACTGATTTTTCTATAATAGTGTAGTGAAGTGAATGTCTGCTTAAAGTTTATTGTTTCAGGGTATTACATGGGTTTAAGTAGATGTTTTGTTAGTGATATTTACTAGTGAACTTTTGAATCAGATTCTCTCTCTCTCTCTCTCCTCTCCATGTGCAGTTTCACAGAGATGGAGCACGAGGTGGCGTGTTTGGACATCACTCCTCTCGGGGAGAGCGTTGGAGAGTCCAGCCTGTGCGCCGTAGGTCTGTGGACGGACATCTCAGCCCGAGTCCTCCGCCTGCCCTGCTTCAGCCCCCTCCATAAGGAGATGCTGGGTGGAGGTGAGAGGAGGGGAGACAGGAAATTAACAGGATCATTAAACCCTACAGATTAGCAGAGTGATGTGTAATGGCTCGTGTAATGCCTGATTGGTAGTTTATATTCACGCACACGGAGACTCTGATCCTAATGACACAGAATAGTGAGTGAAATTTAGAGCGGGAGGAAACGGAGACATTCGTTCTGTGTGTCTGAGAGTCTCATCTCCGTCACTGCACCTGAAGTTCAGGGTAAATGTTGATCGCTTTTACGCCTTCGTTTACCAGGAAAAGTTCAGCACGAGTTCAGCAGGTTTTACTGATGCTACCCATGGGAGAGTGATTATTTTATTCAAATATAAAATTGGAAATTAGGTTGAAATATTAAAGAGGAGATGCTACGTTTAACTCTTTAACTGACAATATGAGTTTGACTCAGTAGAAAAAGTTTTACTGGGTGGAAATCTTTGCCATAGCCATTGAACAGATTTTCTTATTTAGGGCCCAAGCACTATAGGGTGCGCAGGACCCTCTTGTTTTCCTTAGGAATATATTTTTTTTCCACCCTTTTGGGCCTTTTGGGGGTCTTAACATTAAATTGGCAGATCGGTTGGAATCTTCTGCCATTAGGTTGACTGAGAGTCGCGTGGCCCGGAGATTTTGCTGTATAGCTCAAACACACTTGCACATACGCGTGCGAAACTCGGTACACATTTAGAGCTCGTCAAGCTGTCGCACTGCATGTCCTGGGCTCAACTCATCAGGAAGTCAGTTACTCCTCCTAGGGTATTATACGATCGCCATCAAACCGGGCCGATGTGATCTAAAGACATTGAGGACGCAAAATTGTAGAGGGATATTTGATATCTCAAACGGGTCAGTCGTGACAATTATTAAACTTGCACTGAAAAATGGTTAATAATTTTCTGTCGTTGCTTGCAACTATATTTATTGTTTGTTGTTGTTATAATTTTTTAGTATTCGCTGTAATGAAAGCAGTAAAGAAAGAGTTCAAAATTTCGTGAGTGACTTCAGTGAAAATTTAGGTTCTGTGATTTTCATACAGCATGAAATTTAGCCTCCCCTTCTCTCTCTCTCTCTCTCTCCCCTCTCCCTCTCTCAGAAATTATTCCGCGATCCATCCTGATGACGACGTTCGAGGGGAGCCATTACTTGTTGTGCGCTCTGGGAGACGGCGCTCTCTTCTACTTTGGCCTGGACTTGGACACAGGTCGGCGAAAACGTCTACACGGTTCACTTCACCATATCAACTAATACATACTCTTATTATTTTTTTTATGTTTAAGTCTGTACAAGTCCCTGTAAATGAGCTGTTACTATAGAAACCGTAACATATTACAGGGAAGGTTTTAATCAAACCTATTAAACTCTGACGCAACAAATGTATAATTATTTTAATGATTGGATGTAAAAGCAACTTTTTTTTAATGATGTAAACCACAAGATCTAACGAGTCACGTGACTCAGGCTCGGCTTTTAGAGAGCTTGAAAGAAAGAGACGCAAGCAAACATTAACGGAGAGACTGTGCGCTTAAAGAAGAGTCGTGAGGTGTCACCGAAGGCTTGTTAATAAGAGCGGAGTTCTCGTAGGGCAGCAGTTTAAAAGATAACTTTGCACACATTTACATAAAATTCATCTTCTGTGATACTGCTGGTTTTGTGAAGTGCCGTAAGCTGTGCACATTTCAGATTCACAAATTATTCTGTCTTTTTTACATATTAAAAAAAAAAGTAAGAAAATCGTGTGTGTGTGTGTGTAGGCACCTTGACCGAGCGGAAGAAGGTGACCCTGGGCACTCAGCCCACCGTGCTCCGAACCTTTCGCTCTCTTTCCACCTCCAACGTGTTCGCGTGCTCCGACAGACCCACCGTCATCTACTCCAGCAACCACAAGCTCGTCTTCTCCAACGTCAACCTCAAAGAGGTCAACTACATGTGTCCCCTCAACTCTGAGGGTTACCCAGACAGGTGTGTGTGTGTGTGTGTGTGTGTGTGTGTGTGTGTGTGTGTGTGTGTGTGTGTGTGTGCGCGCGCATATATAAACACAGAAACACAGTGGTGGCAAAACCTATCAAGATAAAAGTGAAATTCAATGTTGTAATAACAGTTTAATTTTAAAAAAAATGACAGTTGAGATAAAAAGAATCATTTATTTTGTGCAGCGAAATTGCTAGACATCAATCAGTATTAAATATTAAATCATTTATTCTTCAAAACTGGCTGAATAAGGTTTATAATATAGTAATATAATAATTATGGGAATTTTTTTTTGGTGAATGTAATCTTATTAGTGTTGTTTAATCTTTGTAACAGCTTGGCTTTGGCCAATAACAGCACTCTGACCATCGGCACCATCGACGAAATCCAGAAGCTCCACATTCGCACTGTACCTCTGTATGAGTCGCCCAAGTGAGTCTTTTATACACTATTTCTTTACTTTTTTTTTTTTTTGTAGAAAATCTGGATTGTTGAGATTAAATGATTTCTGTATTGCGTTCCATTTTGTGAAGATGTTCTCGTTTTGAGTTATAAATCCAGCGCACCCACGCAGCTCTACACTTCACATCGGGCTTTTTGTTTTTCAGTTGAATGATAATTAGCGTTCAAGAAAATCCACTATTAAAAGTTCAAGCGTTCGTTTCCAAAGTCAACGAGTAATCATGTTAAATAATTATGATCTCAGTATAAAGCCAAACCTTTTCTCCATAATCAAGCAGCTCTACTTTTATTTATATACTTATTTTACATACTTCCTTTTTTTCCATTATTTCTTTCTAATTTAAACACTGATGCACTGTACGCTCTCTCTCTCTCTCTCTCTTTTTTCACTCCCTTCTGTGTTTGCATACTTTAATTTGTTTGCTTTTGCTCCCTTCTTTGTTTCTTTCATGCTTGTCTTTGTATGGACTTCTACATTTATTTATTTCCTTTTTTTCTATGTCCCTTCTTCCAAACTTATTTATGTGCTTATTTCATTACCTCAGGTTTTTTATGAAGTGCTTATTTACTTCCTTCTTTATCTCAATACCTTCTTTGTTTCTTACTCATTTACTCACTTCCATACTTTAACTCATTTTTTTTGTTTACTTTATTAGCTACTCATTCAACTTCTGCATTCCTTTATATATGTTTAACTTCTCACCTCTCTATATACATTTCATTCTGTATTTGCTTTTTCCCCCCTCCTCCTTCCTTCCATCCTTCATCACTTTATTACATTTCGTACTTATTTACATCCTGACTTTTGAGGTTTTCCTTTTGTCCTTCCTTCTTAACATAATTTCTTCCAAAGTACAACTCCGTCAGCTGTTTCCTCTGAACATGTTTTAAGGACTTAAGACTTCTGTGTGAAAGATGGCAGGTTTGACTTTATTTCCGGATTTGATTATCTGATTTTCTCTCTCTCTCTCTCTCTCTCTCTCTCTCTCTCTCTCTCTCAGGAGGATCTGTTATCAGGAAGTGTCCCAGTGTTTCGGCGTGCTCTCCAGTCGAGTAGAGATGCAGGACGTTAACGGCACCACGGCTCCGGTACGCCCCAGCGCTAGCACTCAGGTAGGCGCTGACTCCGCGTGATGGTTCTTTTTAAAACCGTATAGACGTCCTGTTGAGACTTTACTTCCTGTCCTCAGGCTCTGTCTAGCAGCGTCAGCTCCAGTAAGCTCTTCCCCAGCAGCACGTCCCCTCACGAGACGTCCTTCGGTGAGGAGGTGGAGGTGCACAGCCTGCTCGTGGTGGATCAGCACACTTTTGAAGGTAATTTAATTCTCATCGGCGGTCGAGTCGTAGCTCTGTGTGTGTGTGTGTGTGTGTGTGCGTGTGTGTGTGTGTGTGGCGGCCCCGCGAGTCGTTAACGTCCGTGTTATCGTTTCAGTGCTTCACGCGCACCAGTTCCTGCCCAGTGAGTACGCTCTCAGCCTGGTGTCCTGTAAACTGGGAAAAGATCCCGCCGTCTACTTCATCGTCGGCACCGCCATGGTCTACCCCGAGGAGGCGGAGCCTAAGCAGGGTCGCATCATCGTCTTCCACTACACAGATGGTAACTTCCTTTCACTAACGTTAGACTGAAATTACAGGTTTAAATAAAAGCCGTGAATCTAAACAATACATTTTTTAAATCTCTTCTTGTCATTAGGAAAACTCCAGACCGTAGCAGAGAAAGAGGTGAAGGGGGCGGTGTACTCGATCGTGGAGTTCAACGGAAAACTGCTGGCCAGCATCAACAGCACTGTGAGACACACACACACACAGGTTTAGAGATGAGTTGTGTGTATGTGATTTATTTATTAAATTCTTTGTGCAGGTGCGCCTGTACGAGTGGACGGCAGAGAAAGAGCTGAGGACGGAGTGTAATCACTACAACAACATCATGGCCCTGTACCTGAAGACTAAAGGAGACTTCATCCTGGTGGGAGACCTGATGAGGTCGGTGCTGCTGCTGGCCTACAAACCCATGGAGGGAAACTTTGAGGAGGTCAGAGCTTCACACCTTCACACTTCAGGAGAGAGAGAGAGAGAATTTACCTCATGAAGCTCATCATTATTAATTTTGATGTTTTTTTTTCCTCAATCAAGGCTGATTGTATTTGCTAACAGATGGAGACCTTGTAATGTCTCTTTATCTCTCTGTCTCCTTCTCTGCCTGCTCATATCTCACTCTCTCACACACCAAGTTGTGATGCATTTCTTGCTTTTCTGCCTCTTTCTCTCTCTCTCTCTCTGTCTCTGTTTCTCTCGTTATCTCTGAGACTGCTTCACTTTTGACTCTTCTTGGTTTGTGCATCTTTTTCTCTCTTCCTGTTTCTATCTATTGTTCTTGTATTTCTGTTGTCTTTCTCTCTCTGTGTTTCTGTTCATCTATACCCGTCTCTCCTAATTTCTCTTCTTCTCCTACCACTCTTTCTTTCTTTATCTCTCTTTCAGTCTCCCCCTGTTTCTGTCGTTCTGCCTTGGTCTGTTTCTTTCTTTTGTTCTAAATCACCCAGCATTTGTCTGGCTTTCTGTCTGTTTATCTCTCTCTCTCTGTGTTCTGTTTTTTTTTTGTATGTTTGTTGTTCTCTGTGTTTTTTTTCTCTCTTTCCCTCACTCTCTCTGCCTACATTTATCAATTTTCTCTTTACCCTTTCTATCTCTCTCTCTCTCTCTCTGTTTCTCTATTACTCTATTTATCTGCCTCATCTCTCTCTGCCGTCTCTCTCCGTTTCTTAATTGCTATTTCTGTTTGTATTTATCGTTTACTGTTCTGTATGTCACTGTCTTGCTCTCCTTCTCTCTCTCACTCTCTCTCTTTCTCACTCACTGTCTCCATCCATTTTTTTCTTTAATAAATAGGTTAAAGGTGTCTATTTAGACAGATCCATATCTGATTTTATCTCATCATCTTTTTCTTCTGGTTGTTCCTCAGATCGCCCGAGACTTTAACCCGAACTGGATGAGTGCGGTGGAGATTTTGGACGATGATAATTTCCTGGGTGCAGAGAACGCCTTTAACCTTTTCGTGTGTCAAAAAGACAGGTACTGGAGGGGGGGTGTGATTGTGGTTTTGACACATTAATGAGGTGTCACACACTCCAGCATACGCTTCCTTGTTCCCTCGCTCAGGGCCCTGAGTCTCTCAGGAGACTCTCTGGGGTGTGTGGGTGGGGCTTACTGCGCATATTTAATTAGAGTGGAGTAAATTACATTTGCAGTGAGTTTACACTGTTAAAGACCAGACTTGTGTACGATTTTAAATAATCCTCCTTAACCAGACTGAAGTGTGTGTGTGTGTGTGTGAGCTGTGGCGGCTTCTGTTTTTCTCTTTATTGCAGTGTAAACTAATAATCTCACATTTATTAAATATATCACTACATTTTGTTCTCCACTGAGAGCTCTAATCCTCTCTCTCTCTCTCTGTTTATCTCTCGGTCTTAAACTGTAATTTTCCTCTTGGTTTCTGTCTCTCTCTTTCCTCCTTCTTTCTCTCTCAGTGCCGCCACTACTGATGAGGAGCGCCAGCACCTACAGGAAGTGGGCGTGTTCCACCTGGGCGAGTTTGTGAACGTGTTCTGTCACGGCTCCCTCGTGCTGCAGAACCTTGGCGAGAGCTCCACCCCCACACAGGGTTCCGTGCTCTTTGGAACCGTTAACGGGATGATCGGTAAGGGGCTGGTTGGGGTGGTGTAAAACACAGAGAGGCTGCTGATGGAGTCCAAGCTGATCTGTAGTCTGATTATTAAATCTGATCTCAGCAGTAACATCATCCTGAGCAGCTCTCTAACACTCAGTGTTGTAGCGTTGTAATGTTCTCCTGCTGGTGTCTAAACACTTACACTCAGTCTTTCACCAGAACTTAGCTCATTGTGTGTGTGTGTGTGTGTGTGTGTGTGTGTGTGTGTGTGTGTGTGTGTGTGTGTGTGTACACTACCGTTCAAAAGTTTGGGGTCACTTGCAAATTTCTTTGTTTTTGTTTAGTGATTTATTTTCTACATTCT
>JAOVVA010000037.1:36391330-36411132 GCA_028565275.1 Leiocassis micropogon
ATACATAGTGTGCAGGAAGAGCTGTGCAGGAGGCTGAAACACTGACTGAAGAACAGCCAGACTCAGCCAGACAGGTTGTGGAGGACAGTTTCATGTCACAGGTCATACACCACGGCAAGCCTGAGCACAGCAACAAGATAAGTTATACTGCATCAGCAAGGTCTCTCAGGCCACGATTTCAAAGCAGATTGGAGTTTCAGGATGTGCTGGTCAAGCTGTTTTAAAGAAGCACAAAGAAATGGGTGATGGTGAGGACCGTTGTCGCAGTGTTCGCCCAAATAAACTCAGTAGTGCAGATGAAAGACACATCATGCTTCCTTCCCTTCAAGATTAAATCTTGACAGTAAAGTGACATCAGCAAAGAACTGATGGACATCAATGGGTCCCAGGTACACCCGTCCAGTGTCCGGAGATGTCTGACCAGAAGTGGTCTTCTAATGATAGGAGAATTGTGGCCCAAAAGCCAAACCTCCAATGTGGAGACAAGGCTAAGCAACTATAGGAACTGGCTGAAGATTCTCTTGACTGATGAGTCAAAATGTGAAATATTTGTCTGTAGCAGGAGGCAAATTGTTTACAGACAATAATAAGAGTCTGGAAGCAACAGTGAAGCACAGTGGAGGTTCCATGCAAGTTGTTGGTCTTTTAGCTGCTCCTGGCAAGGGGTCACCACAGCGGACCATCCAATCCGCACACAAGCTTGGCACAGGTATTCCCGCCAGATGCCCCAGGTATGCCCTTCCTGATGCGACCCACCCATTTTTATCCAGGCTTGGGACCGGCACTTCATCCAGTGGCTGGGGTTTGGCCGTTGAGTGGGAATTGAACCCTTATGGGGTCCACCAACACCCCTGGATGTTCCGTGCAAGTGTTTGGCTGCATTTCTGCAAATGGAGTTGGAGATTTGATCAGGATTAATGAGTATCCTGATAAATACTGCCAGATACTTCATCCATCATGCGGTACCATCAGGGAGGCGTCTGATTGGCCCCAAATTTATTCTGCAGCAGGACAATGACCTCAAACCTACAGCCAATGTCATTAAGAAATATCTTTAGAAGAACATGGAGTGATGGTCTGGCCCCCACAGAGCCCTGATCTCAACATCATCGAGTCTGCCTGGGATTACATGAAGAGACAGAAGGATCTGAGGCGGCCAACATCCACAGGAGATCTGTTCTTAGTTCTTCAAGATGTTTGGAACAAGCTACCTGCAGAGTTCATTCAAAAACTTTGTGTAAGTGAACTTAGAAGGATGGATGGCAGTTCTGGTTTTGCAGGCAAGGGTTGGTTACATCAAACACATGACCTGATTTAGATTTCTCTCCTGTTTATTTACTTTCTGATGAAAAAAATAACACTTAACACTTCTGTTTTTTAAAATGTGTTTTTACTTTATAACATTTTGACAGCATTTTCACACCTGATTAAAAATCTTTTATTCTAACCTGAATTATAAGAGTCTTTCTTAGATTTTACTTTATTATATTAACTTTTTATTTTTATGAAAAAAATAAACTTTGCATTTTACAACTTATTTATTACTTTGTGGTAACGAATATTTTTTTCTTCTCTTTCAAACAAGAAAAAAATATTTGTTACCAAAAAGTAATAAATAAATAAATAATAAATGACATTTTGTTATAAAATAATTACATATACATTTATATAAATTAATAAATAATCAGGCGGCACGGTGGTGTAGTGGTTAGCACTGTTGCCTTGCACCTCCAGGGTCCGGGTTCGGTCCCGTCTCTGTGTGCGTGGAGTTTGCATGTTCTCCCCGTGCTTGGTAGGTTTCCTCCCACAGTCCAAAGACATGTAGGCTAATTGGTGTTGCCAAATTGCCCGTAGTGTGTGTGTGTGTGTCCTGCGATGGATTGGCACCCTGTCCAGGGTGTCCCCCGCCTCGTGCCCTAAGTCTCCTGGGATAGGCTCCAGGTTCCCGCGACCCTGAATACAGGATTAAGCGGTATAGGAGATGAGATGAGATAATAAATAATCAGATATAAAAAGAATTATCTGAAGGAAAAAAAAATGACCTGCTTTGTAATCAACAACAAAAATATTTAATTTTATTTTTTGACCCACCATGGAGAATTAAATTAAAAAAAAAGCGATGTGATAAAAATAATATCTATAAAGTCTATATTCACCTCAATGTCCTATATATACTGACTGGCCATCACTGTGGAGCTCATCCACTGGGCTGCACAAAGTATTGGCACCCCTCTACTACATCCAGGGTGCCCACACAAATAAAGAGCATGGACGCTTTGCCGCCTATTTCGGGTCGTGTCAAGGTTGGGGCCTTTCTGATCAAACTCTGGAAAAGATCAGACGGCGTTCTAACTGAATTGTCGTTGGGATGTCATGGTGTTGTTGCCACGGCAATGGAGTTCCCACAGCGCCCTCTTCAGGCTGGTGCTATGACCATGGTAGGTCCATGCCACCTTGTAGAAAAACACATTAACTTCATATTACGATCTTCTGGTGTTTACCGCTTTTATGGCGCGCATGCAGCAGGTTATCGGTGTGTCGGTGTCACGTTCAGAGAATTTAATATAAATACGGGACACAATGATACCGTATGATTAGTCACATCATCATAGACGCGTTGAGAACCGACGCCGCTAGGAAGTAAGATGAACTTGATTAATGCACATTTGTTTCTTCCCATTTTTGCACCGCTCCCGCTGCGTTCTTCAATATTTTTAGTGCACAGTGGGAACTTCATGGTCTTCGTCGGAGTGTGACGCTGCTCTTAACTGCTGAAAATGCAGGAAACCAGTGTGTGTGTGTGTGTATGTGTAATATGTTAATTATACTAATTTACCATTGTATTTTTGACTACATTTTTCACATTACCTCTGCATTTTCCCACTGTTTTACTTCACCCTTTAAAACTTTTTTAGAAAGAATTCATTCTAGCACAAGGAGTCATTAATTCTAAAAAAAAAAAAACCCACACATGATCTTTCCCTGTAAAATCTTTATTTATATTTTTTATGTTATAATAATAAGTATGGCGTGTGAAAGATACCAAAGGAAGTGCACATATACTTATTTACACACACGTTTGTTACATAATGAAGACGACGAAGCGATGTGCTTTTTTTTGTTTGTTTCTGCTCTGCTGGAATGTGTTCAGTACTCACGCTATGATTTTACACTTTGAAAGAACGTCATTTCTTTTTTTTTGTTGTTCTTTTCCATGTCGTGATATTTTTCCTGATTTTTCTGCGACATTACGGTGACTGATAATTCCTGCGACTCCGGCGGCGGCGCCACTCGTCAAGCCGCATCCCCATTTTTTGTCTTTTCCATGTCATGATGTTTTTCCTCCTTCTTCTGCTCACTGGAACTGATGGATGAAGCGACGTAAGCTGGTCAGATTCAAACAGGATAACGAACTCAAATGTTTTTTTTTTCTTCATTTTAACGAGTTTCCTTTGAGTTCAGTCGGAATTCTGGATGACAATGAACCCTCGCTGTATTAGATAAGGAGCAAAAAAATAATAACGTTTCGTTCTTACAAGCTTGTTTGGTGAACAGTGTGTTAGCTAGAGGTGCCACCGAAGGACGACATTCTTCTAGCTGGAGAACGCAACGATGACATCAACAAATAAAAGTAAAGAACAAGAGAAACTTTTCATGTTTTTTTTTTGTTTGTTTGTTTTTTTTTTTTACAAATCAAAAGTGTCCTACAAAAGGTGTCGGGTCCATTTCGGCCCTCTAGGCGTAGAAGGTGTCGACTTTCACAGCCTGGCAGAACATAGTCATGGAGAACACCAGGCCCAAGATCTGAAAACACACACACACACACACACACACACATACACACACACACAGGTCACTGAGGGACGAGTCACTAATCCAGTATTGATCAAAATCATTGATGTGTCGTCGTTACATAATCCACAATGAGGTTTAAGCGCTAAGTACCTGCGTTAGAGCCGTGCACAGAGCGAAAATCCACAGAGCCACGAGGTTCTCCTGCAGCCAGCTCTTCACTCGCTCGTAACACGGCTGTGAACAGACACACACACACACACACGTTCAACAAAACCACGTTTATTTAAACTCACAGATTTTTGTTTTCTACGCTTTCTACGTGGCAACACCTCATTCACATGTACTTTACATAAAAAGATTTTTAGAAAATTGTTCATTATAGTGAAGGAGAAATGTGTTTATGTACCTTTTATAGAAGGAGTCTCCAGTGTCAGAGGAGCTTTAACACTTTAAAGTTTTCGCTTAGTGACGTGACAAGCTGCTTATTTTTTGCCTTATTAACTCTAAAGGGATTTTTTTTAAAGGGGTTTGTCTTAAATTAAAATCGAGGTGGATGTAAGTACATTACAAAAGATCTTGATTGTTATAAACAGCCCCACTATCCAGAATGATCCATAGGGATAATCCGAACTAGGCTAGGTCTCAGGAAGGAAAAGAGTACTTTCAGTTTGTACTAAAAACAGCGTAACTCGATTTAGCTCCGCGCGGCTGCACAAGCTTCATGTGAGTCTCTTTGGCCCCAAGTGCTTACATTGTAGTCGCGCTCCGGGTGACAAACTTCACGCTCGGTGTGCAGAGCAGGAACATTTATAACCATTAAAACACATTGTAATGTACTTACATACGCCTCAATTTAGATTAACACAGAGTTTAACATAGTTTAATCCAAACTATCCCTCTATTGGAGGAAAAAAGAAAAGAAACAAGTTTTCAGGGATGAGTGTTTATTGCTGCTATAATGTAAGAGATCACAGGAAGTGACTCCTTTCATTGACATTAAATGTAACTTTAAGCAACATGATGTGACTGCACCGACTCCCTTACTCATGTTTCACACTGCGTGAGTATAAACAAACTGAGAAATGTAATTGTTATTATAAACACTTCTGAACAAAATCTTAAGGCCAGGGAAAATATCACAAGTATTCAGACTTCTGACTGGTGGATCGTAACCAGGTTGTAAGAACTCCTTCAAATCGCCAAAAGAAGAAACAAGAGACAAATAATTGAGATTAGGCCATTTATTGAAAACTGCATTTAAACTCAAACAGGCTGATGACCACTAAAACGTTTAAGAACATAGCCTTTAAACGTTAAAATCTGTGTAAAAATATGTCTTTAATGTCATCGTCCTTCAGACAGTCACGCTGTCATGATCTCCTGATGGCAAAAGCACAAGCAAGGGCTCTCGCGACGCGCCGTTGCTGCCGAGGTTGGACGCAGTGAGACGGGCATTTTACATTTCTTAAAAGATGATGAGAGTTATGGGACAAAAAATCAAGGGTTAGACCCAATAACCATAAGACGGCATCTGCTAGAGAAGGGCTTAAAGAACAAAAAACATCTTTGAAAGCCACTTTTCCTCAGATTACCAGATTGGAATTTGAAAGGGAAGCACCAGACATGGGACACTAAAAGATGAAAGAAAGTTTAATTCTTAAACAAGAAAAAAAATGTATTTGGATGGTCCTGATGGTTCCAACGATACTGGCATGACCAGGAGATCCCACTGGAGATGTTCTTCTCAGCAGCACAGTGTAGGAGGCTCCATCGTGATCTGGGGTTCTTTTTTCCTTCGATGGGGAAAATGAGGCTTCAGGTTGTGCCAGGGCATTAAGGGCCCTCTTGACTGATGGCCCTCGTATTTCTGGTCATGACTGGGTCTTTTAACAGGACAATGCTCCAGTTCACATTGACTGCCTGACGAACGACTTCTTTCAGGACAATAACGTTGCACTTCTGGACCATCCTGCATGTTCCCCTGATCTAAATCCCCTTGAGAATGTTTGGGGACGGATGGCAAGGCGAACGGACGTCAGTTCCAGACTGTGGATGCCCCTTCGTGAAGCCATCTTCACCGCATAGCGGAACGTTCCCACAAGCCTCCTGGAAACAGTTGCATCAAGCATGTCGAAACAAGTCTTCGAAGTTATCAACAGGAACGGTGCTGCTACTCACTACTGAGTTGATATTTTCTCTGTAACACGTCGCTCTGAACATCTCGTTACAGCATGACGTTCAGACAGAAGAGAATAAAATGATAAAAGTAACATCTCGGAGATGACCTCAGCGGTAAACAGGAACACTTTGTTCTCTTCCCTGCACAATAATCTCAATGTGTCACAGCGGCAAGGAATCGATGATTAGTGATGTCCTGAATAATGAGTATACATTTGGGGTACAGCGGTACCTCGGCATGTGAATTTAATCCGCTCCAGAGGCGAGTTCTCAAGATGAAATGTCGTATTATAAAACACACTTTCACAATATCTCAAAATAATGTAAATGCAGGTAATCCATTCTAGCCATCCAAAAATATGACCAATATTACCAATTTCCAACACTATAATCATATTTTTGCATATAAAAACAATCAAAACATTTAGAAAAGACGTGGAAATGAAGTAAAATAGGAAATAAATGGACATTAAACCTCACTTAAACTTAAAGTTTATGATTCCTCTTGGTATTTGGCTGCTTTAAAAACCAAACTGAAAGCGGCTCCGTTTTCCCTTTTCTTTTACCATCCTTTATAACATTCTTGGGACCCGCGGTGTTACGTCTTCACCTTCCACTGACGCAAAACGGCTCCCGAACGTACGCGCAACTTAGCCGGTGTTCAGCTCGGTTCTTTCGCTCGCATGCCGATGCAAATTTCTTGCTAAATTTCAGTTCTTAAGGCGGGGCGTTTGTATGCCGAGGTATCACTGTAGGTATTTAATTTAATAACAGTATTTTGTTTTTTGAGTCATAAACGTATTAAACAGGGCCGTGAGGTAATGAGCCGTACATTTACAGTACATTTTATCTTTAAATTACTGCAGCAGAGCTAAACTAATAAACCTTACACTCTATAATAAATTAGTTATGGAACAGCGAGTGTATCAGGGGCATTGAAGCAGACACGCTTACATTTAATACAGAAGCTCAGACTCGACAAGTGATCTGTATTTTGTATAAAAATGTTCGACGTAAGAACTTTATGCTGCTCTGAGTTATTTACTCAAAAATACACAGAAGAGCTCTTCATTTTTCTCTATAATAAAACAAATCGACATATAAAGTTCTCATTACATTGTGTGTGTGTGTGTGTGTGTGTGTGTGTGTAAACATACACACACAAACAAGTTGTAAATAATGGTAAAGTTCATTATTATTATTATTATTATTACATAATAATAAGTGATTATAAATCACAGATGCAGTCAGACCTCTGATCTTCTCACTGCTCTATCAACAGATTATTATGTGATAAATATTGAAATCTTTCCTGAACAGCATTCTTATAAACGATGAAGGAAATTTGATTTGAAATATTATGAAACATCGAGCGTGTCGTCGTTGTTACTCAGTTTTATCCAAACACGTCCTGATCACTTCATTGAATCCTCTAATGATAATAGCTCATGGAACGATCCGCCTGCCAGACCGACGGCCGAATAGACGCATAAATCAATAACAAATCTCATCAGCGCGAGCGATCCACTCCTTCACGTCTTTTCTCAGCCACAGTGAGCATTAGCGCATTAGCATTTATTACTCAGTTTATCACCGGAGCGCTGCTACTAAACCAGCTGATTTCATATAAAAGCATGTAAAAGAAGCACAGGGAGTTTTTTTCCCTGCAATAACAGCTCCTGTTTCTGGTTCTGTATTTATTATTATTTTAAACACATTTAGTTATAAATTCATTACATCAGCAGACAGGAGAGGAGAAAATATGAGATTTTTTTTTCATCAGGGCTAATTTAGATGCAGAATAAATAAGGACAAAAACAAATAAAAAGTGCAGAATTCCACGGATAATGTAATATTATTAATAAAACATCTTAGCGCAGCCGCTCTCAAACTTAACCAGGCTCAGAGTGAAATCCTTTAAACTCTGATCAACACATCAGACTAAAGTACATGGAGAATATCAAATTGTTGAAATCATATGACTTTTGACAATATTTCACGAGAATTTTATGGAGATGATCATTTTATCAGTCAGTCTTCCAGCACCAGCGTTAGGGTTCCAGCTGAGAGACCTGCGCTGCGTCATCGTATATAAATGGTGGCAATATTACGGTGATGATGTTTCCCGTGACCCCGGCAGGAAACTCGGTTCTGTCGTCTCTAAAGCAGGAAGACTTTCGATACCACTTTCTCGGCCCGTCTGAATTATTAACCGCGCTCTGATTCGACCCCGTCGTGTGTGTGTGTGTGTGTGTGTGTGTGTGTTAGAAAAAAGTGCTGTAGGCTCTCATCTCTATACGCAAAGCTGGTCCTGGCTTCACCTTTCTCGTCTCTGATCTTTCACTCCGCTCTCTGATGGACCGCGCATCAAACACTCAGGCTCGGCTTACATAAACATCTCCGGTGTGTGCGTGTTGCCCTAATGTGACCTCATATGAGAAGAGCCCCTCCCCCCAGCTTGTTATTCAGCTGATTTCTCTGGAGGGGTCGCAGTACGCTTTCATTCCCAGGTGTTGATTTTATTCACGTAAAAATCTCAAACAGGCTAAAATTCCTAAAGTGACTGAACTCAAGTAGATTTTAAGTTAATACAAGTGGATGTTTTACAAGTAGATTTATTTATTAATTCAATTTTTATTCATTTAAGTAAATATATCTTAATGGAATGACTTGTTTTTGGGCTAACACAGTTTATAGTTATTTTGCGGGCCGAGTTTGTTATTTAACATAAAAATTTAATTGTTTATTATAAGGTTGAAGGTAAAATTTTAGGTCAAGTTTTTCTTGTCATCAGCCTGAAGCTTTATCACGCAGCATCAGTTCTCTACCACCATGATTCAGGAAACACGACTAAAATACGTTCTGATTAAAAAATTACTGAGATGTTTTTTATTTGTTTTATTCTTTTGGTTAAATTCCGGGCCATTTATGGGCCGTGATTGGAAACAGAACAGCGTGTTACGTTTTTAGTGAGTGGAACCTGCAGACATGAGGTTTGTGTTCAATGTGAAGTCAGTGTGAGCTGGTTTGGGAAACGCAGGAGAAATAAAGCTTCTCAGGGAACCTGCTGAGTCGAAATCAATATGAGACTGAGGCTGAGAATCTATAACTAAGTTCTTTTGTGTGTGTGTGTGTGTGTGTGTGTGTGTGTGTGTGTGTGTTAGCGTTACATACAGCTGTCCACCACGTCCCCGGATTTTCCAGGCCACAGTTGTCGCTATATTCCAAGCAGCAGGAGTCGGGAACGCGGGTGGTGTTGTAGACTTCGAACCAGTCGGTGTGATTGGTGACGCCACAGCAGCGAAACTACAAGAGAATATAAATGAGACCATTTATTACATCACATTATAACACAAGGGTCATGTCAGAAGTATTCCATTCATTCTCTTTTTATCCTTCGTTCAAGTCCCGTCACAATCACATCTGTCCGATCCTGTCACCACAGGGAGCGTCTCATTACATGCAGTGCAATTCTGTCTCGAACCAATCACATCCATGATTCATTCACCCTAATCAGCAGCAGATCCTCATCTCCAGCACATCTTTTATTCACCAGCGTCTCAGCAGTGCCGTGTTTGCAGCCCTACACGCAGTAAACTCACGTTAACAATATGTCCTGTTTACGATTTTCCGATCAGACCTCTTGACCGATCTATAAAATATCTATTTCTATGCAAATGGATGAATAAATTCCACATTTCTGTTTGCAGATCCATAAACTTTAGCATTTCTTCAGCACATTGGAATAAAAACAATATGATACTGATGGGATATGTCAGGTCCAGTGTCAATGTTCGTTATCATTTTATATTATTTTGATTCATTGTTACCATGGAAACAAACCCATGGCTCCTTGGTGGAGCAACAGTGCGTGGCATTTGCCTTATGGATCAGAGATCGCTGGTTGTTGGCGGCTTTTGGGGGAGGGGGGCTTAGTGGGCAAACGCTTTTACCTGTCAATCACAGTGACATTAGACTGTGAGCTGCTTATGTGTGTGGAAGAGGGCAGATAGTGCTTTTCTGCTTTCCTCTCAGTGTATTGCTAGAATAGATTAGACCACAGATATATTGTATAGAGTAGATCAGGTCAAATAAATCTAAAATTGAGTAGATCACACAACATACATCTTATATAGAGTAGATCAGATCACACATATATTCTGTTCTATACCTATATATCTGCTCTGAGATCTTCTATAAAGTAGATAAGACTACAGAGTATATAAGAAAAATAATATCCTATATAGAATAGATATGTTCACATATACTATAGAGAGAATATCAGACAACTGATACATAGAATAGATCTGAGCACAGATATATTGAGTAGATCGGACCACCAAAATCTTTGATAGAGTAGATCAGACCACCATGATCTTCAACAGAGTAGATCATGCCACAGACATCTTAAATTGAATAGATCAGACCACAGATATCTTACATAGAGTAGACCAGACTACAGATACCTTAAAAAAGATTAGATCAGACCACTTATATTCTATAGAGTAGATAAGCTATCCTATACAGAGCAAAATAGACAAAATATATCGTATATAGAGTATATCAGACAACTAATATATGGAACAAATAGATCTGACCACAGATATCGGTAGAGTAGATCGGACCACCAAAATCTTTGATAGAGTAGATCAGACCACTGAGATCTTCTATAAAGTAGATGAGACTACAGAGTATATAAGACCACCAATATCCTGTATAGAATAGATACATCCACATAAATCTTATACAGCATAGATCAGACCACTAATACCTTATATAGAGTAAATCAGACCACAGATATCTTATATAGAGTAAATCAGACCACCAGGATCTTCAACAGAGTAGATCATGCCACAGACATCTTAAATTGAATAGATCAGACGACAGATATCTTATATAGAGTAGACCAGACTACAGATACCTTAAAAAAGATTAGATCAGACCACTTATATTCTATAGAATAGATAATATATCCTATACAGAGCAAAACAGACAACACATATCTTATATAGAGTATATCAGACAACTAATATATACAAAAAATAGATCTGAGCACAGATATATTAAGTAGATCGGACCACCAAAATCTTTGATAGAGTAGATCAGACCACCGTGATTTTCAACAGAGTAGATCATGCCACAGACATCTTAAATTGAATAGATCAGACGACAGATATCTTTTATCGAGTAGATCAGACCACAGATACCTTAAACAAAGTAGATCAGACGACATATATCGAATACAGAGTAGATTAGACCACAAATATCTTATACAAAGTAAATAAGACATATTGAGTAGATCGGACCACCAAAATCTTTGATAGAGTAGATCAGACCACCGTGATCTTCAACAGAGTAGATCATGCCACAGACATCTTAAATTGAATAGATCAGACGACAGATATCTTATATAGAGTAGATCAGACCACAGATACCTTAAACAGAGTAGATCAGACAACATATATCGAATACAGAGTAGATTAGACCACAAATATCTTATACAGAGTAAATAAGACCTCAGCTATCTTATATAGAGTAGATCAGATCACACGTAACTTACTGTATATAAATCTGACCACAGATATCTCATACAGAGTAGATCGGACCACAGATATCTCATATAGAGTAGATCGGACCACAGATATCTCATATAGAGTAAATCGGACCACAGATATCTCATATAGAGTAGATCGGACCACAGATATCGCATATATAGTAGATCGGACCACAGATATCTCATATAGAGTAGATCGGACCACAGATATCTCATATAGAGTAGATCGGACCACAGATCTCATATAGAGTAGATCGGACCACAGATATCTCAAATAGAGTAGATCGAACCACAGATATCTCATATAGAGTGGATCGGACCACAGATATCTCATATAGAGTAGATCGAACCACAGATATCTCATATAGAGTAGATCGGACCACAGATATCTCATATAGAGTGGATCGGACCACAGATATCTCATATAGAGTAGATCGGACCACAGATATCTCATATAGAGTAGATCGGACCACAGATATCTCATATAGAGTAGATCGGACCACAGATATCTCAAATAGAGTAGATCGGACCACAGATATCTCATATAGAGTAGATCGGACCACAGATATCTCATATAAAGTAGATCGGACCACAGATATCTCATATGGAGTAAATCGGACCACAGATATCTTATATAGAGTAGATCGGACCACAGATATCTCATATGGAGTAAATCGGACCACAGATATCTTATATAGAGTAGATCGGACCACGACAGTAATGAAAGCAGTATTCAGTATGGTTCTGATAAAGCAGTAATCTACTCATTACGTGGTGTGATATAAGAAGTTGAGGGAACCCTCTCACACTAATAAACACACGAGTTAAACGTCAATGTTAATTAAATGGTAAAATGGTGTCGATGCATCACTATAACAACAAACATATTTTTCAAAGCATCTAAATTAGAATAATTTACCAAAAAAATGGATTAATCCATAAGTCTTATTAGTCTTAGTTTAGCAGTAATTAATGTAATTACTCCATATTTGCCGCACTAACTCATATTGACAAGTCCTTCATTTAATTTATAAAGGAGACAACAATCACAACCATTCTGATGGAACAGAGTCAGTATTGTTAAGTTCCCGAGGTCATTGACCTGCAGGGTCATTAATTATTACTTTTTAATCAATCAGGATCCATGATTTAACCCCACTGTGGTGTAAATGCTGTTTAAACTCAGGACGCTCAGCAACTCAGGGCAGACTTTTAGACACAATTAGCATTTTTTTCTCTGTATGAATGGAGTCCTCACACACACACACACACACAGATTCAGATCTGCATTGTGTTTCTTTTATTCCTGTGGATATAAAATGAATAAAGCAGCAGTCTCTCTCTCTCTCTCTCTCTCTCTCTCTCTCTCTTGTCCCCTTTATGCCTCTCATTCTCATTATCGTGCCATAATTTCACGCCGAACTCGTCCATGACAGGTCATTAGGTTGAACAAGTTCTACGCTGTAGTCTGCAGTCTGTACACGTCGACTGTCGACATCTGCTCCAGCGCTAAACCTGATCAAAGTTCATCCCACGATGTTCAGGAAGGTTTCTGCAGGTAACGAGTGTCGGCCCATTCCTCTGATTTAGGAGACGCTTTAGAAAGCGTCACGAGCTAAACAGGAAAGGATTTATGTACTGAAAATATTGATTCACAAAATTCACAATGATCTATTTAAATAAATATAAATTAATTTAAATGAATAAATAAACTATTTTAAAACACACATTGATTTTTTTCTTTTAACCAAACACACCACTGTTAATTAATTACATTTTTTTTTAGATTTTAAAGATTTTAATTTTAATTTAAGTTAAATTATTATTATATTATTATAATTAGTTAAATTATATTTTTAGGCTACAAAAATTATATTTTTAGGCTACTGTTCATCATTTGTGTTACCAAAGAAGTTTTTTTTTTTGCCTAAAGTACATTTTATATAAAATAAATCATAAATTTTTCATTTGTTTGGTTGTTTTAATTCTGTCTTATTAATAAATAAATAAATACATACATAAATAAATAAAAAAATAAAAATTTGTATATTATAAACCTGCTCATTCTTAAAAACTTTAAAAGATCTCTCTTAAAAACAGAATTCAAGAGTTTTAATTTTCTTTAATCTCATAATTTATATTCATATTTTGACAGAACAGTTAATCAAATCTATCTAATAAAATAAAATAAAATCTAATAATCAATATATCTTCTATATAACTTCCTATACTGCGCTGATCATGTCGTGTTGATTATAGTAGCAAAATCAGATCCTGGCATCCTGGCGGTTTTTCGTCATATCGCTCAGCTCTCATCTTTAGTCGTTTCACAACTTTAACTTCCCTACGTTTGTTCCTGATTGTAGTAAATTCCTGACCAGCATGTGATTCGCGCTGTGATTTCAGGTTGCTTACGTCGGTCTGGACGATGCTCCAGGCGTTGGTCAGGCCGATGTTCCCCTCAGTGCCAAACAGCTGCAGGCCTTTTTTCAGGTCGCTCTGAGCGTAGCGGTCAATCTGTAAAAAAAAATAATAATAATAAATCTAAATTATATGTGCCATAAAGTTTAAATCAGAGCTGGGTGTGAAAGCAGCGCACACACACACACACACACAGTTTTACACACAGTTCACATTTCCTTCTCCTAAATCACAAAAGCTGTAATTTTGGGGGGTTAAAGCTGTTTTTATTTCTGTTCCCTGAGCAGGGGTTCTGCAACTCGCTTTAAAATAATGCTGCTGAGGATTTTTAGAATAAAGTTTTTTACAATCTAATCTTTCACATGTTAACTCCATTTTACAGCTGGGTGTTAATATTATATATATTATATATTTAATAGTTTTTCTTTTCTTTTTTTTGAGCTTATACATGAGCTCTTATTCAGTTATCTATTTATTAATGATTTATTATTAATAAATTATTATAGATTTTTCATGTCTATCGTCTTACTGTACAGTTACATTTGCTGGCATGCAGGTTAGCTCCTGGTGTCAGGTCTGTTATAGCAGCTATAAACATCTCCAGCTTTCCATCACCAGTCTGTTGCAGCTTGTTACTGAAGATGTGGGAAAGGTGTGTCTCCTCTGGCACCGGAGACTCCTTCCACTAATGTTACAGAAACTCATTTCTCTTTTTCGGGAGACAGTTTCACCCTATGAACGATTACGCGTGGTTTACGCGTCATGACGGTAACGTATGAAAAACAGGCGTGTTAACTTGCTTTGAATCCGTTTGGGATTTGCTGAAACTAATCAACACTTCTGGACATTTAGAGGAAAGACTTCAGTGAGAGAGAAGTGGAACATGGAGTCAGGTTTCTGTCAGTCAGAGTGATGAGAGGAGACGCTGCGCTGATGGAGCTGAAGGCAGCGAGCTGAGTGAAGACGGAGAGACAGATCAGGGAATATGACACCCGGGTGACATCAGAGCGCCTCGACTGATCACTCTCTTTCTTTCTTCTTCTCTCTCTCTCTCTATCTCACACACACACAGACACACACACACACACACACGACTCTGACCTACATTACAAAGCAGCTTGCAGTAAGTGTCCGTTTATTTCACCAGCTAACTGCAGCCACAGAATCGAGTCACATAAGGACAAAGACTCATGTAGAAAACGCAAGTGTTAAAGATTTATTCGCTTTAGATTTGACCTTAAATTATTACAATAAATGTCTGATTTAAACAATAAGCAAAATAATTTTTATAAACATGACAAATCCCTCAACAAACATTCAAATTTCATGGATCTACTGGAAGTTATTTTTAATACTTTTTAACACATAAATCTTAAGTCTCTTCAAAATTATGGATAAAAATGTCGCATCTGAAAAACAACTGAAATCATGCAGCGTGGCGTCTCTGAGTCTCCTCCTGATCCAAACGCACTGTTTCAGTGTCTGCAGCTTTAAATGTAAATGAGTTCCCCCCCCACTCCCCCTTTCTGGAAGGTAATTTTTCTAGCCAATCAGAATGTAGAAAATGTACTATTATTATTATTATTATATCTTCTTCTACATACTATTATTATTAATACCATAGCATCGCTGTGGATTTTTGAACTCTATAACATTACACTCTAGCAGTGACAGGAGTGCAGGTGTATATAAATGTGCTAGTTTTTATACATATGCTAGTGTTTCCATAGCAACAGCTCATTTTACAGCGAACGCTTCACTGATAAATACATTTTTAATAAATATTAATATTGTGATATGGTGAAGTTCCCTCTAAGGAGACACTTATGGAAGGAGTCTCCAGTATCAGTGGAGTTTAGGGTCAGTATTTTTTTTCACTCAGGGTCGAGGTGTTAGAGATCAGTTACAGGAAGTCCAGGCGTTTCGTCACACCACCCTGTCGCTGATTGTTTTATTTTTACAACGCAACTATTTCACACTTTTGAATCGCCTTATAATCAATATATCTTTGTCTCTCTATACACTTCACACTGAGAGACTGCTTTAATCTAAATGCAGATTAGAGGAATATGTTCAGTAAAGCACAGAAATGTTTAATTTCCCAGAAGATCCTATAAAGCAGATTGTTTAGGTTTTCTGTTACAGTGCAATCTTGGCTACTTGTGATTACACGACCATCTGGATTTACAGCCGAGCTCGTGTATAACCGAGGCATTTGGCTTCATTACTGATTACGACGGATCGTTAAACATCCATTTATTGTCTTAAAAATAAGTCATGCACGTTGTCGCTGAAACAAAGATCATTAATGTGAGTTTTCACCAAGACTCTTATCCACGTAAGGCAAAGTCACGAAACCTGAAATAATTTCTGAAAGAATGCCTTTTATGTGTTTTGCTGAATTTTTAATGCATGTGTCAGTGTGAGAAGAAAACAATTAGCTAAGAGAAGCCAGAGAAAGGTCATTCTGCCTCGTGGCTCAGATTAAAAAAAACATCTAAAAAGGAAGATGTAACACGCGGTCAGTCCTCGCTTGTGAACCGGAGCTCGTTAATCCCAGATGTGGATGATGATCATGTGGAGGGTTTGTGAGCACACAAGCAAGAAAATGAAGCTACAATAATATGAGTTTCTGCACAGGGGAGGGCAATATAACCAAAAACGCTGCATCGTGCTTCTTGTGTCTCGTAATTTTATAGGTTAACTAACACTTTTATAGAAATACAAAGAAGTATTAAGATTATCTCGTTACAGAGGCACCTGTAAAGGGTGGGAAATATTAGGCAGAAAGTAAATACTTAGATCATCTGACAGTGTCTAGACATGAGGATATAGACGTCTGGAGCAGAGCAACTCAACAGTAATGTGTGGTGTACCTGGTGTGCAGGGATTTGTACTAACCAAAAGCGCTCCTGGGAAGGACAACCAGTGAACCAGTGACAGGGTCATGGGGTGGATATACAAAGATATTTAGTAATTAAATAAAATGTACAAAAAGACTGACGTTATGAATGTGTTTTATATATTTAACATTTTCAGCAGTTAGTTCCACTAATTGGATCAAATGGATCCCTGGATCAGACTTGTTTCTCCACAGACATATCTTTTGTTTTGAGAAATAAGAATTTGGAAGCAGAGTCAACACACTTTCATCTTTGCGGAGTCTGGTCCCACTTAAGAGCTACTGTTGAAAATGTGAACGCTGGTTCTGATGGAACAGTGTATCTCAGTTCATCACAGCTGACCCGTATCCTCCACCACAAGATCCTCCAGTGGGCTTGTGAGCATCAGAACTGCAGCACAGATCAATGGAAGAAGCTGGTCTGGTCTGATGAATCACGTTTTATTTTACATCACGTGGATGGCCGTGTGTGTGTTTTGCTTCCCTGGGAATGAGATGCCACCAGGATGCACTATGGGAGGAAGGCGAGCAGGCGGAGGCAGTGTGGTGATGTTCTGCTGCGAAATCTCGAGTCCTGCTGTTTTTTTGACACGTACCACTCATCTAAACACTGTTACAGACCGTCTATAATGGAGACGGTGTTCCCTGATTGCAGGCTGCTCTTTCAGCAGGATGATGCGCTCTGACACACTGCACACACACACGTACTGCTGGAACATGACGAAGAGTTTGAGGTGTTGACTCCGCCTCCAAATTCTTATTCTCAATCCAAAAAACATGTCTGTGGGATGTGCTGGAGAAACAAGTTTGATCCAGATATCTATTTGATCCATTTAGTGGAAATAACTGCGGAAAATGTTAAAACACATAAACACAACTTCATAACTTCACTCTTTTGTAAATTTTGATTAATTACTAAAGATCTACTAAAGAGGTAAATGTACACAACTGCACAGATTTCAGTGTTTAAAAGTGTAAGATTTCTGTTCACATTACAGTTTTCTTTTTAAATATATATCTCCAGTAACAGAGTGGGAGTCCTAATAAATTTTTAAAGCATATAGAGGATTGATGAACCAGTCTGTGGTCATAAAATAAAACAGAGTTGCATGAATGCATTTAGAGATTCTTCGTTCCTGGGTCTTTAAAAGTCGGTTACGGTGAGTAACAATGTTCACAGAAGAACAGAAAGATGAAGATAAAGGTGTGTGTCATCAGATTTCAGGGCGCAGCGTGTTATTACTGTACTATATCTGAGAATATGAACGGTCCCAGATCTGAGTCCTGAGGAACCCCTGCAGTGAGCCTGTGAAGTGAAACTAAACCTCTCCAGGCTATATCCTGAGATCGATGCTGTAGATGATAAACGGGTCTGTGTGAAGCTCCAGATGCTTCCGTCAGCAAGAGACCAAATGAGAATCAGGTGATTTACAGGATTAAAGGACACGCAGGTCATGACGGATGAAGAGTGAAACTGTGACGAGGGCCTGGGAGTACAGGACGGCATTTTCTTAAAATAATTGTCGAATTTAAATTGTTCGATTTCCACCATGTTTTGCTGATAAAGTTGCATCAGAGAAATAAAATGATTTAGAAACATGTATTGTGTAAATTGTCGATAAAAAAATCATTACTCATTTAAATATTTATAATAAACTAATATAAAAACTAATAAAGCAAATGAAACCAATACGGAGGACACAAAGATCAAAACAATGTTTATATGGAAAGAAGACACATAATATCAGATTATTAAAATAATCTAAACAATAACATTTAGATACCCATTGATTTTATATGCGTTTCTGATTAAACACGGTGTGTCAGGTTTAAACAATTCAATCAAAATAATAATTTTTTCCTATAACAAGGGAAATAAAAAGTTTTCACTCTAAACTCAATCCAGGTTCAGATCTGATATTAACATCCATCTCAGATAATCTGATTACACGCAGACAGAGGAGATGGATCGGGTTCAAACCTGCCATTTTCCTGTGTCTGGAAACGCGTCTCAAGTGACCAGTTGATTAAATTCCATAATAATGTAGTCGAATCGAAGCTCCTTTGTTTTGTTGACACGCGCCAACATGCTCTGTTACCCCGAACCTTCTGATGTAAATCTGTCTCTGAGCGTAACTGTAACGAGGACACATACTGTAATAGGATGTAATGTAATTACACTTCAGTGCGGCTGTTCTCTCAACATGTATTTATTTACTTTTACCCCAGTAGCTGAATTCCACATCGCTTTGCCTTCAGAACTGTTTCGATTCTTCATGGCAGAAATTCAACAAAGTGCTGGAAACACTCCTTAGAGAATTTCGCTCCATATTGATATGACAGATGTTTCCACTTTATGTCCATAACATGAGTCTCCATGAGATTGGACTGAGATCAGGTGACTGAGATCGTGTGAGTACAGTGACCTCACTGTCAGGTTCAAGAAACCAGTTTGAGATGATTTTAGTTTTGTGGGATGGACACGGTCAACAATACTCAGGCAGGGTGTGACATTTAAACCATGATTAAGTGGTACTAAGGAGCCCAAAGTGTGCTGAGAAACAGTATCTCCTCCACACCATTACACCACCACCAGCAACCTGAACCGCTGGTACACAGCAGGATCGATTCATGGTTTTCGTGTTGTTTACGCTAAATTCCAACCCGACCAGGAGAATTCGAGACCCATCAGACCAGGCGACGGTTTTTCCAATATTCTATTGTCTGATTTTGGTGAGACCATGTGAGCTTGCACATCTCCTTCAAGGCTCGGCATGATATGCATTCAGAGATGCCCCTCCCTATATTATAATGAGATGTTATTTGAGTACCTGTTGCCTTTCTTCATCCCATAACTTCATACTTCAGTATATCTATCCTGAATGGCAACTATGCTAATTCTCTCCATCTGTTCTGTATTTTTCTACCCATCCCGAGGCATCTGGAGATTGT
>JAOVVA010000037.1:36411232-36440799 GCA_028565275.1 Leiocassis micropogon
ACCCTGACACGCCCATCACTCTGGAATAGGATCAGTCTGGACCAGTCTGAAAGTCCAGTCTTTATGATCCCTAACAAACTGAAGACTTTTTTCTGAATTTTCATCCAATAGAATGTTGATTTCTTTGTTCTTTACTAAATTAATTAAAAAAAAAATGAAATGGATAATTTATAAATGTAACCACATAAACTATAAAAGATGAGGTAAAGGTTCACATGAAAAGGTTCACTGTGGTTTAAGAGGAATAAAACACTTCAGGACGTCCTGTTAAGGAAATAATCCACTTCACAGTGATCGTACTCCTGTAACAGCACATCCGCAAACATCTACACAACTTTTCTTGGTGTCCTCGTTGAGCCGTAAGGGCGCACAAACTTTTGCACACACTTGGAATTCTAACAGTGCAGGAATAAAGAAACACGACGCGTTCCGCGAGCTGCCGTGTAAGTGTTGTGTGTCGCGGAATAAAAGCTCGGCGTAATGTTTATGTGCTGCGCTTCCTAATGAGACCCTTTAACGCTTTAATGCTAAAGTGTGTGTGTGTGTCTGTGTGTGTGTGTGTGTGTGTGTGTGTGTGTGGAGGTGATGGATGGCGTGCAGGACGGTGGTTGTTAATGCCGGTCAGTGAGTGGGATTAAGCGTTCTTAGGTTTAAAAAGGAGAAAGCGTGGATGGCGCTCGCCATTCGCCGATTCCTCGATAAAGCCCGCGTTCCTGATTCACGTGAGTACCGGGTGGGATTTCTGATCATTCTGACCTGCGTTTGAACGTTTGGTATCGAGTCATGCGGACAACAAGAAATTTCACTTCAGTAAAAAAGAAAGAAGTTCCATCATGTCAACCGGATCTCTTTTTAGACTGTTAGAACTGTTCGAACCTTTACCTTACGGCTAAACGAGGACAACAAAAAAAGTTGTGTAGATGTTTGTGGATGTGCTGTTACAGGAGTACAATCACTGTGAAGTGGATTATTTCCTTACTAGAACGTCCTAAAGTGTTTTATTCTTCTTATACCACAGAGAATTGCTCAAGATTACAACTTCATGTTATAAAGAAAGTGTAAACTTGTCTGTCCTGGAGACAGCGGCACGGTGTGGGAATTAGAGCAAATATTCAATTTATTTTTCCTGATAATCCAAAATTGAATTAAATAAATACATTTATTAAATAATTAATTAATGCATTCATCTTCTATACTGCTTATTCTATACAGGGTTGCATGAGGTCTGGACCCTAACCTTAACCCTCTCCCTAAACCACGAATCTTTGGCCACAAGGCGGGAGACACACTGGACAAAGTGGACTGCTGAGCCAAAAAGCCTTGTTGTTTGGTTTTGTCGTCATGACATCAGCATCAGTGCAGTCAAGTTCCTCTCGTTAAACACCTGGGGTGAGATTTAGGGTGTTGGAGGATGGCATTTGTTGTTGTTGTTGTCGTTGTTGTTGTTGGCCAACAATAAAAGGAAAGGAAGAGCTTGTAGACAATAAGGGACGGAAACAATCAAACCATAACAAGCCTAACAACATTTCATTGCACTGTAGAGAATAATGTAACTAAGTGTAAATGATTTTGTTGTTTATCGATTTGTTAGGGTTAGTGATGATTATGAGAGTTTTTCTCCCAACAGGACGATATTGATTTTTACCACAAAACAATTTAGACGACAGTCAGGACAATATTGGATTGAAAAACACAAAGGAATCATTTATTCATCCATCTGTCCATCATCTATAGCGCTTTATCCTGTGTAGGGTTCTGGCGGGCCTGGAGTCTATCTCAGGGAACTTGGTGGGGTATGGTACATCCTGGATGGGGTGTCAACGCAGGAACACAGGGCTCGAGCACACACACACACACACACACACACACACACACACTGCATACAATCGCATGTCTTTGGTCTGTAGGAGGAAACCAGATACCAGCAGGAAACAGCACTGGGAGAATATGCGAACTCTATACACAGATGGGATTCAAACCACCGACCCAGGAGGTCACAGGCTCAGGGCTAACCACTAAACCACTAATCCACACCGGACCTGATCCATCAGAGAGCACTGTGTAGACTGTAACATCACCAAAGTTCATGTTTTAGACAGAGGGAAGGAACAGGAGAACCTAGGGGAACCCACATGGGCATGGAAAACATGAAAAATTAACTGGAGCTCAGGATCGAACCTGGAGCTGTGAGGAGGAAACTCTTCCTGGTGTAGCACAGTGACGGCCAAGGAGGAAGAAAGATTCCTTAACTGGAAATTTAATCCAAAATGGAAAGCAGATGAGTGAAGTTCAGAGATCAGACACATGTGAGACGAAGAAATATTCAACATCAACATGATTCATGTAAAATTTTTGAAAAAAAAAAAGAAAAAGAAAGCTTGACAAGTGAGATAAGGGAGCACACGCTGTCGTTTTTCAGAAACCCGACCCAGATATCGCTCTTTGTATCACGGCAATAATATCTGCAGTGAAGTGAAGGACTGGCGTGGAAAGATAAGAAAATGACAGCCGACTTCAAGGAGACGTATTTCACTCTGCTCGCTGTGAAGAGTAGAAAAGAAAGCCTCGTGTAGTGTCGTGTCATTTCCTGCTCTGATGAGAAGACATGATGATGCCACGTGCTCATCCTGGGCAGCGCTGCCTCCGCGGGAAAATCAATAGCTGGTCAGGGAGCGACGCTGGAGAGGTCTGCAGGAAGGAGATTGAAATGATGGGTGTAAATGGTTTAACCAGAGTCGGATCCGGGACGAGAGCGGCAGGAAATGTCCAAATGGAAGGGAGTGGCTTTACGGTTATGTTTACGGCTGGTAATGTGATGTGTTTCAATAAGTGACTTTAAAAATTTATAAAACAATAGTTTTTTGATGTCAGTTATGAAAAAAATAACATTTTAAGACTCTCTTTCTGTCATGATGCACCAAAGGCGGTCTCTGGACTAAAAGTCCCATCAGCCTCTGCAGCAAACTCCATCACGTCACCCCAGAGACCATGAAGACCAGCCTGCAGATCGACCCAAAGTCCTCTCCAGATGGAGATGTCTGAGGTGTTAACATTAGTTTAATGCACCCTGATTACATCCACAACAGTTCTGTAGATGTAAAGATGCCCTCCCTGCGCCCACTTGGCATCTGAATCATAAATTCTGTATTTTGTGATGTGCACCAGGAGGAATACCACCTGCAGTGTAGCACCTTCTGTGTTCCATGTTGTTTCGTTGTCTGTTGCCATGAGACCATTCATCGTTCTTCTGAATCGTCCTTGTTGTGTTTTGTTTGTTCTTTTGAAATAATAAACCTGATCCGTATTTTCATCTGCTTCACTCCGACGGTTTCCTGAAGACGTTCCTGTTCATGTTACGAAATCTTAAACAAGTTAGAAGTTGGATTTCTTAAAGATCACAACAAGAAGAAAAAGCACGTTCTCTCGCACACACACTGATCTTTCTCTTTTTCCTTTATTCTCAGTGAGACTCACAGCGGCGCTGACGCAGATTCTTGGCCCCCAACCTTGATGAAGCTGATGCTTTTTAATCGCCATATCATTTTTATGCACCTCAGTCCCCCATGGGATCTCAAGGGCGCTTGGAATTGTCCTTACTTACCCAAAACACACACAGTTAATGTCCCCCAGATGACTAATCCTGTTCAACCCTGTTCTGCAAATCCTGCATTCAAAATTAAATTAATAATTTAAAAGAAAAGGTTTTGAAGAAAACCCCTTTCCTATCTTTCTAAATTTAACCTCGAATTGGTATGACCTTGAGATCGTAGAAGATCAGAAGAGGATCATCAGGGAGTTACGGCTGGTTGTGGTTTGTGAGAAAACAGAGCCTTCAGAACAATTTACTCAGAAGATTTTCACATCTGAATTGCAGCGGGTTTTTCTGAGGCGGCACGGTGGCGTAGTGGTTAGCACTGTCTGTCGCATTGCACCTCCAGGGTCGAGGGTTCAATTCCCACCTCAAGTCTGTGAGCATGAGTTTGCATGTTCTCCACGTGCTTGGTGGGTTTCATCCAGTTTCTCCGGTTTCCTCCAATAGTCCAAAGACCTGCGGATTAGTTAATTTGTGTCTCCAAATTACGTGTAGTGTGTAAATGAGTAATATAGAATATTGTGTGCCCTGTGTTGGTCTGTCCGGGGTGTACCCCACCTCGTCTCCTGGGACAGGCTCCAGGCCCTCCGCGACCCTGAATACAGGATAAAGTGGTATAGAAGATGAGCGAGAGAGTGAGAGAGAGCGGGTTTGTCTAAATGGTTCTCACACTTTGTAGGTCGATCTTACTGAGACACGAGGCTGGACATAAAGCTGCACTTTACTCAAATCACGCCTTTATTTTCTTTTGTCTTGTGTAAGACGTGATAACGTGCTGAACAAACTAAAGAATTTTCTGATTTCCAAATACAGAAGTCAAAAAGCCTCAAGTCGAAATTAGATCATTGGTAATATGTTATTTATAAAACTCATTTTAGTCTCTTCATGATGGGATGCATTAATCCTGACTCTTGTCTACATGGTTTTCATGACTGCGGGCGCTGCATTTCACCGGCTACGACGTGCCCACTGTCATGCATACCCGCGTGCCCAACGTGGTGTGACGACCCGGATCGCAGGCCGTGCCTCAGCTTGTATTTTGGGTTAAACTTCATTGCTTCAACATTGTGGATTAAATAAAAACTAAAAAACGAGTCCTTCCTGTTATTACGTCATTATTAATCTAAATGAACCCAAATATAGGATCTTGTTCAAACAGATAAGAGAGCAGTGCAGGGTTATATTATTGCGCTCGCTCTGATATGTTATTGTTTCTATAGCAACAGCTCATTCTCAGATATTGTTGCTATGGTGACGTTCTCTGTACACAGAAATGTTTCTGTAACATTGGCGGAAGGAGTCTCCAGTGTCAGCGCTTTGCACATGTCTCAAGCGGGGCTTTTTTTTCCTCTTATTAACCTCAAGAAAAAGACTCAAGGGAGGCTGCTAAAGGAAAATTTAATTTAGGTGTTTGGATTGTGGGAGGAAACCAGAGAACCCTGAGGAAACCCACCAAGCAATGGGAGAACATGCAAACTCCATGCACACAGGGAATCGAACCCGGACGCTGGAGGTGCGAGAACAGTGCAGCATGGCTTCTTGTTAGTTGCGGTGTAAGAGGAATAAAACACTCAGGGACGTGCTGTTAGAGGAAAATAATCAATTCTGCTTCTTCACTACAGTATTTTACAGGAACAGCCCTAACACACACACACACACACACACACACACACTGTACAGTACAGTGTTTATTTCTTAAATACTGCTCGAGGGCTTGAGCTGATTCATTTGATTTTGTCTCTGATTTAATTCTGCAGCTTGGTGAATCCAACTGTAACGGGAAATCAATGGCCGAACGTCGAGGTTAGAAAGGGAAGAGAAAAAAGGAACATGGATATTCACTTTTAGAAAGACGTTTATCTCATTTATCTGCTGTGTTTCATTTGATGCGAGACATTTCATTTCCAGCTCCTGATCCTCAGCACGAGCACCTCGGTGTGTATTACGCCCATTATCATAAAGAGACAGGCTCGAACCAGAGCTCGGGGACGTGACCTGGGTTTATAGCCAGGATGCTGAGATGAACTTTGACCCGGCGCTTCACTTGAAATTCAGCACTGGGAGTCATTTATCGACTGAATGAACAGCTGGCTTATGAACCAAATAGAAAAACAAGACTACAGAGTGCCCTGAGGGTTACAGCGCTTTGGCCCTGTCTTTATGGATTTTTGTTTTTCAGCAGAGGTGTATTCGGATGGTTTCATTCTGAGCTCTAAAGGGTAATGCTGTTATAGGATTTTATATCATCATCATCATCATCATCGTCTTTATTATAAAGAATCATTAAGCTATATAAAAATATAATTAAAAACAAAAAACGAAAGCAATTATTATGTAAAAACAAGTCCAAATTTAGAACAGTGTCGTTGTGTCCCAATCAATACCGTGTTAAAGTTCAGAATTAAGCATCACTTTAATCAGACAGATACGATCAGGATGCCTAATTACCGACAACCCCAACAAATCTCTACGCACAGCAGACGCTTTTAATTCGCAGCAGACAGGCAGACGCTCAGCGGCTCTCGAGACGGACATGACAGTCAAGCTGCCTCATTAAGGAGATTGTCAGTGTAGCCTGAACACACAAAAAAATCGACCTAGAAAAGCATATGTGTGTGTGTGTGTGTGTGTGTGGGAGGGGTGTGTAAATGTCAGAGCGAACGTTAACAACTCGCACCGTCTCGGTCGCTGTCATCCGAATGCGTCCATTTATGAAAAGGGTAACGAGAACGCCTGCTTCTGCTCCTCTGATCCGTTAAGTAATAAGGTTCTCCGCCTGGTTGTAAAGGAAGACAGAAAGCGAATCTAAACTGCCTCTTCTCCCACGTGGCGCCACTCCATCCAAGATAACGCCTTCATTTTTATTCAAATGAACTCCGGGAGTTCGAGTGCATGAACAAGGACGCACGCACTTTTTATAATTATTATGCAAATCGGGGGAAACTCTGCTAATTGGTTAGCAGGACGAGTCGCTCGTTTAGGGATCGTTATCCTAATCAACAAGTTCCCCAGAACACGTGATTATACACTCAGTCTGAGAAACGCGCGGCACTAACGACACCTGATCCCGCGCGCTAAATAAGACCAAAGCCAAAAACAAATGACCTTCATCAGTCTTTATAGAAACCCAGAGTAAAGATTTGTTTCTGAAGCACTCGTCTGAAATAAATAAACAGAGGACTGTTTTTTTTCCCTTGTTTTTTGAGTCCAGGTTCAGGAGTGTACACAGATGCAATAGATGTAAGTGGCCTTGAGTGTAATTCACTGAAATAACACACACCGGGTCAAGTGGTGGAACAGGAGGTCTAGCACTTTAAATCGGTTACATTTTGGTTTCAAAAAATGAACTTCCTTCCTGCCGAGAACCTTGCTGACCTCCGGCGCTCTTCTCTCCTTCCTGTGTACGCCTTAGTTAATTAGCGTTCCACAAAGAAACGAAAGTGAGAAAGTCATAACTACTGTAGATGAACTCTCCTCATACTCTCCAGCACCTGAACTTCTGTGATTTTTTTTTTGTCTCTCACTATCACCGCTGCACCACATCACCATGTCAACACTTCTCTCCTTTCTTCACAGAAATAGTTAACAAGGCCTGAACCAAATCAGATGCCCTCACTCACTCCCTCCCTCTTTTTAACCATCCACCATGTTTCTCTCCTCTTTCTCCAAATCCTACAAACAGCCACTAATCCCACCACATGTCCACTGGATCGTATCCCAACCGTGAGTCGCCAGGAATCTCCAAAGGCCTCATCCAATTTATCACATGAAAGAACCAGATTAAGGATTCCAACCAGTCTGGCTCCCATCGCTGAGCTTCTGGATCAGCCAAAGTGTCATCAAGCCTAAGCCTTCTTGATGATAATCCATAATGTTAACTGTAATATCCGGCATAATCTTCATATCCTCGGATGGCCACTTGGATTTGGAGACATCTACTGTACATCTACAACTTCTCCATCCGGGCTCTGACTGGTGTCTCACACGGCTCAGGCTCAGTGCTTGTTCCTCATCTTCTGTGTGTTTTCTACCTGATCTCATGGAGATGAAATCTCGTTATAAAGCATCTCCTACCAGTAATGTCTCTCAGTCTCCAAAAGTCTGAGTTCCTCAGAATTTAACAAATGACTTCTAATCAACATGGCTGCCCCAGAATCAGTGGCTCAGAGGCTCCTTGGTGTTGGTGGCTCATGGAGCACGCTTTCTCATTGAAAAGATGTTCATCAGTTCCTTTTACAATTCCTCTCTTTACCTCCAACATCTTCTTCTCATTCTTGTTTATGATCCTGCTGCCAAACAAGGAGTCAAACCGTGGAGAATGTGGGTATTGAAAGTAACCAATCAGTGAAGGGGACACACTAGCCACTGTCCCCATGTCCCCATGAAGTCCTGAGCAAGAGTTGAGCACCTCCAAGTGTGTAGGGAGGGGCTATACAATAATACAATATTACAATATTACATTAATATTACATTAATACGTTACTGGTTCCTCCGGTTGATTCCACTCTTCAAGTGCAATATTGTTAACTGTATTATTTGTGCCATACTCTTTCCTTTTCCCTTTTTAAGCCATTTTCCTCTGGGATTAATAAAGTTGTTTGAATCTTGAATCTTGAGAGCTCGTCACAACCCCGTCCCTGAGAGGCGTGTTCATGCTTTTCTGCTGGTAGAAGCTGTTCTGTCCATTCGAATCACGTGCACACGCATGGTTTATCAAGTGTGCACGTTTGAAGACTAATTAAATGCCAATAAATGCCCAACTGTCAGCTTTCTTTCAGCAATGAATGTTTCTGAAACATCGACATCCAGTCACGCACTCTAGGGCGGAGAAAAAGGGAAGAAATACAGCGGTACCTCTGCATACAAATGTAATCCTCTCCGTAGGAGAGCAGTTCTTAAGTGAAATTTCGTATTACGAAACACTTTCCCATATGGAAATAATGTAAATGCAAATTATGCGTTCCAGCCTCCCAAAAATATAACCAATATTACCAATTTCCAACACTATAATCATATTTTTGCATATAAAAACAAAACATTTAGAAAAGACATGTAATTATATAAGTAAAAGATCAAATAAATAGACATTAAACCTCATTAAACCTTAATTTATGATTCTTCTTGGCACCAGCTGCTTTAAGAACCAAACTGAAAGCGGCTCCCTTTTCTTCTTGCTTACATGAAAGAAACCACAAATGACAATCCTGTTTATTTTGGATGCTTATTTAATCCATACTTTTGATCTGAGGTTTTAGAAGCCACACAAACCAAGTCTGGATTCCAACATGTATGATGGCAGTTAACTCCACATCGTACACAAGAATTGTAGAAGTAGGCAGGTGTGAAGTTCTTACATTTTGTAAAGCTGTTAAATGTTCTGAAGAAGTTCTGAATGTTCTGACGTCGACTGGTGTCACGTGATTCGGAGGAAACACATGATCATCTTCACCCTCCCTGACTGAATGGTAATAGTAGCCTCAATGTGGAGCCCCCTAGTGACTGGGAGGAATTGGATCGACTAAATTAGGGAGAAAAAGATTGTCAGTTACAAGTCACGCGTTACTGATGCTGATATAAGTGTCAGTAAACTTGTGACAGGATCAGGGACACCCGAGGCTCACCCATGCCTTCGGAGACCAAAAGGGGTGATTTTAACGTGAACAGACACGTCCATGTTTTTTCCTCCTCCACTTTGTAGCACGGCGTTCTGTAATCTTGTTTATTTCAGGCTCTGACTTTACACTTCTGAGGTTTAGCATGTGGCAGCATGGCAGCCCGTGTTCCCACCTCACATTTCAAACCCAGCGATCTGTCACAACGCCGACCAGCACCAAGCTCTTAGTGAAGATGAATGGATTAATATAAATGTATAAAAACGTATTAAAGCCGCTAAATTGATCACCACGAACACGACTGCGTTTCCACCTCCGGTGTGCAGAACTTTAACGTTCGGTTAACAAGATCACTCGGATAAAGTGTACAGCAGCCTCCAAACACATAAACACACAGATTTCACCGGGTCTCTGATGCGACCGTAATTATGAAGGAACAGATTTTACTGTGACGTACCCTTTTTTTTTTTTTTTTTAATCTTTTTTTAAACTCCTGGCTTGAATAGCTAAGTGCTCGAAAATGGCAATGTGTCACCGCGTGACAGATGGGAACGTCGTCGTGCCATCTTTTTTTCTCCTTATAAAAGGGATGCTTTTAGTAAAGCTGGTGTGATAAGGCAATCTGATGATTTAAATATTCCTGAAGAACATTTTGTCCTTTTTTTGAAATACCTTCTGGAGAAACCGTACTTTAACGCTGGACTACGCAACATTCCAGGATTTTACGGCTGTATATTTTAGGACGTTTCTTCAGCCTGGACTGAAATGAGAATTTATCCCGGTATGAACAGTAACAACATCTCATCTCAGGACTAACTACACGATACTTCAAACTTCATAAGTCAGATCCAGGACATCCGGCGTAGCATCCTACTGTATAAACACCGCGCAAAATCAACTGCATCCATCATTTCCATTTCATTCACGCCACTATTTTCTTTTCCTACTCACCAAACACCACGTTCTATAACACACACTGGCACATATTTCTCCCCTGAACATTCCCCAGGTTCACCTCAGGTCTGTTTATCCCTCACGCACAGATACAGTCTGATGACTTTGCACTATAAAAGCTTTTTCCGACAGCTCAGTGAGGATTTTTAAGTCTCTGTAAGACTCTTGTGTGCCATGAAGGGTGACATGAAGCTTTGTCAAACTCAAATCCCGTATTCATAGCGTGCCTGTCGTACTGCGGCGCGAAGAGATATGACTGCTAACGTTCCACCTGACTGCTCCACCATGCCCTTATATTTCATCTATTTCTTGCTATAGGCACGGCACTCCGGGTTATTTTTTATGCTCACGCTGCTTTTGAATTCTGGAATCTCATCAATCAGAAGGTGAGGATTTATGATCTATAATGGATCGCGAGTTTATACTAATGCACACATAATGCTAATACGGGATGATTTCAATAGTAACAACTCATCCATAGGGATGTGTACACACACACACACACACACACTTCACATAAACAGATAATTTTTTTAAATAATTTTGATATATGACTGCAGGAGTCTCCAGTGTCAGAACTTAGAGTTAAAGCTGTAACTTTAATGTTACATTAAAGTACATTTTAATATTTGTATTATTAACATCATTAATACATCCTTATTACTGCTAAAGAGAATTCAATAACTTAAAACAATTGAATACTGCGCAAAACACAGAGTTCTGGACGGAAATTACTTTTGCTTGTTAGAATTTCTCTGGATTTTTGTGTCATACCGGTTTTGCATAATTTATTCTGTCGGGCGAGTTACAGCACTTCTTTAGAGAACTCTAACTCGTTATTCTTCCTCCTTTGGAAGACGAAAAAAAACCGGGACAGAATAATTCACAACATGGTCTCATGGGGTTTCACACTTCTATGAAACATTCTCATAAGAAACAGTGCAATATTAAGCAAAGCAATTAAACAAAGCCTGTGAGATTAGCTTTTATTTATTTATCCCTGCTCGGACTCTTCCTCTACACACCACTGAACAAACGTCACGAAGGAGTCATTATCTCTCCATCCGGCATCGGTACCTCTCATCCTGTGTAGAGTTGCACCGAATCCCCGGGAGTGCAGGACACGGCGTGGGGTACACCCTAGAGGGAGTGCCATCTCATCACAGGGTGCACACACACATACACACACCACAGGCAAGTTGGAAACATCAAACAAACTACAGCGCATGTTGTCAGATACCAAAGGAAACCCAGCAAGCACGGGGGAGAACATGCAGACAGACCGGAGATGAGACTCAAACCCCCAGCCCTGGATGCATGGATGGATGGATGGATGGATCATTTGAAAACGTCTGGGCATTGAGGTTATGGGTTTCTGGAGTTTTGGTTGGAATTTGCTCCCATTCTTGCCTAATACAGGTTTTCAGCTGCTAAAGAATTTGTGGTCGTCTTTAACGTATTTCTCGTTTAGTATTGCGCCAAATGTTCCCTATAGGTGAAAAATCTGGACTGCAGGCAGGAAAATTCAGCACCCAGTCTCTTCTACTACGAAGCCATGCTGTTGTAATAGCTGTATATGAGGTTTTGCCTTGTCCTGCTGAAAAAGACAAGGCCTTCCCTGGAGCAGATGTTGCTCTGAAACCTTTATATACCTTTCAGCATTCATAGTGCCTTACAGAACATGCAAGCTGCCCAAACCGTATGCACTTATACACCCCATACCATCAGAGAATTGAACACTGATAACACGCTGGAAGGTCTCCCTCCAGAGGACACGGCGTCTGTGATTCCCAACAAGAATGTCCAATTTGGACTCGTCTCACCATAGAACAATTTTTCATTTTGAAACAGTCCATTTTAAATGAGCCTTGGCCCACAGGACATGACGGTGCTTCTTGACCGTGTTCACACATGGCTTCCTTTTTGCATGATAGAGCTTTAGTTGGCATCTGCAGATGGCGCGGTGGATTGTGTTTACTGACAGTGGTTTCAGGAAGTATTCCTGGGCCCATTTTACTAATGCCAATAACACATTCATGCCGGTGAGTGACGCAGCTCGTTGGGGGCCTGAAGACCACGGGCATCCAACAAAGGTCTTCGGCCTTGTCCCTTACACACAGAGATTTTTCCAGTTTCTATGAATCTTTTGATGAGGTTATCCTCTCTCTGTAAGTGATGAGATTTGCAAAGCATTTGCAGTTTGATGTTGAGGAACGATGTTTTTAAAGTACTCCACAATCTTTTTACGTACCTGTGTTAACTTTTTGAAACCTGTAGCAGGCATCAAATTTAAAATGAGCTCATTTAGTTGATGAAAGTGTACAATGTCTTAGTTTAAACATTTATATTTAACTGGATCTTTTTTTGGGGGGGAATGTAAGAAAATTTTAACTTTTCGATTTGAGGTGCATGATCTGGTTCAGAAAATACTGCCTAGAAAATTTTCTGGCTCACTAGATCTTCCTTCTGATTTAAACTGTTTACTAAATTTTATCACTTATTTGCCGAAGAAATGTTTACTTATGGTCATCATCTGGTGTACCAACTCTGGAGATGTGTTCGGCACAAGCTGCTGATCTTCTCCGTTTGGAAAAACTTACATATGACTTACAGAACAAATCTGAACTATTCTTCCTGGTTTGGGCCCTTTTGTGGGATCTACTTGAACAATCATGACTCCAGTCCTGCCCACCTTTTTTCCTCTCGTTTTTCCATGATCACTCTTTTATATTAACACATTATAGTTTGTGTTTAAATGTTTGCTCTGGGTGTCGATTGAATATTGATCTGGCTCGGCTTTTTTGTTGCTGGTAAAAATCAATAAAAATACAAATGAAAAAAAAACAACATTTATGTTCTCTGTGTTCTACTGTGAATAAAATATTGGCTCATGTGATTTAAAATTCTTTTAGTTCCGGTTGTATATTCAGGGTTTTAAACTCTCTAAACTATCTGAATTCTTCTACAATAACTTCAGCATGTCCGACTGAGATATACCGTAATTAATAATACTGTAATAATATTATAATTACTGGAAATGATACTACTTTAAACTTAAAGTACGTTTAAAAATTGTATTTATCCTCGCCTCCAAAAGTCCACACCAGTAGATTGAAAGTCCTGCCTGTTTTGTCTTTCAGCTTGACAGTATTTGTGGGCGTGGCTTACTCCAAAATGCCAACACTCTGATTGGTGACATCAGCATCTTATTTGCGTTCCGCCCTCATCAGCCAAGACAGAAAAGAGCGCACTTCACCTCAGACAGCGGGGACAGGACGGTACTTACGCTGAGCAGCAGGGGCCGGCTCTCCTTGACGGCGCCGACGCAGCCCAGGCAGCCGATCACCATGATGATGGTTCCCACGGCGATGAGCAGATTGGCAGCAGACAGAGTCGGTAGGGAGGTGGAGAGAGTAGCGAAGTTTCCTTGGGTGACTGACAGCCAGACGCCTACTCCCAGAATCCCACATCCCCCCAGCTGGGGAAGAGAGAATACACTGTCATGTACAGAAGTTTGTACGCCCTTAGGAGGAAATTAAAAATCAAGAATAAACAATGACACCAACAGGTACGTTTCAGAAACGCTCGGTTATTAACTCAGGTTAAAAATAGTGTAGAAATAATTCATTCATTTAATATGTTAATTCAGGAAGCTTTTTAAACACTGGATTTTATGCTTTAAGTGCAACAAAATGTAGTGAAGTGAACGTCTTGCCGGATTCGACATTGTGACATCACATGCCTTAATCTACTACAAGTTGACTTCACATTAGCCACGAAATGTCATGAACTGCAAATTACAAGGCGCATTCGACTCCAATAAACTGTCACAACAAACTGTCTACTTTCACCGTCTACCTACAGACTACACACAACCCTTCACAATATACCAGGAATTATCAAAACTGGTCAACAACTGCTACTATTTCTCTCAAACCCCAATCGATTTCCCAAGACATGCTACATTTATTCAGTAAAGGACGACCTGGATCCTTGTTTTTTATTTTTTTTATTCCTTCTTGTGACCCTTCTTAATAACACTTAAATGCAAATGTGCAGAATTTCTTCTCAACTATCTCGGCATAGCCACTGACAAATAAGCTCACAGAGGCTGGAAATATTCTTGCTTTTAACTACGCATACGCCCACGCTTGATGTCTGCCTCGTATATCATGCATTTGTTTGATGCGTAGCTGGTGCGTATCCTCAGGAATTAGCGTGGCCGCTGCAATGTGCATGTAAACGGCAGAGGACGGTGTAGTCAGAAGGAATGGCGAAAATGGTGGTAAGTTTCAAGATGTTGTGCGACCAGGTCTGCAATTACCACCGGCTGTGTGATTAATAATAATAATAATAATAAATGTAATTATTTGTCAGCACAGTGAAATGTGTTTTTCTCATATCCCTGTTAGGAAGCCGGGGGCAGAGCGCAGGTTCAGCCAGGATACAGCGCCCCCTGGAGCAGGTAGGGTGAAGGGCCTTGCTCAAGGGCTCAACAGTGGCAACTTGGAGGTGCTGGGGCTCGAACCCCCGACCTTCCGATCAGTAACCCACAGGCTTAACGTTAATGATGCCCTCACTGCTGCAGAGGGACACATACACAACATAACGGTTGGAGAGAGATGAGTATTACCTACATTGAGTGTTGCCATGTTTGTGTATGCAAAACTGTCTGATCAAATTCCTCAGTGTGCCATCTATTGGAATTCTCAGGTAACACATGTAGTATATACTGTAGGTCCATCCATACATCTAGGAATCTCTGCAGTCCAACTAGGGACCGTGGAGGCTAATGGTGACCATTGTGGTTATTTCCATTTTTATGACCGTGATAGGACCTCAGGTCAACATTCACACACACATTCACACACTATGGGAAATTTGGGAAAGCCAATTAGCCTAATCTTCATGTCTTTGGACTGTGGGAGGAAACCGGAGTACCTGGAGGAAACCCACCAAGCTCCATGCACACAGACCCCGAGATGGGAATCGAACCCGGACCTTGGATTTGCAAGATGGCTCTAATCACTACGTGATATAGACGTATGTGAACAAATACTTATACTGCTGGATGACTACACAAACTCAACACAACAACAATGGCAGGCACACAGCAACATAATATACTGTGTAATGACCCTGATTGATTCATAATAATAATTTTATTGTCTCAATGCAATTCTGCTCCAGGAAAAGAGCAGGAGAGACGTAATGCTTTTGCTAAATCGCCAACAATAAATGCAAACTCGACTTCATTAAATAAGCAATAATGTTCCATTGTTAGCTTTCCTTTATAATTACGTAAATTCCCAGAGCTCTCCCTCTTACCGAGTGCTTAATTTCACTCCTGTTTCGAAACAGAGTAGATTCTGTATGAAATGTGTTCATGTCCCGCTCCAGACCGTGCTCTACTCTACTCCTTAATACAGCTGACATTCTGTTAGATCTTAAAACATGCAGACGTCAGAGATGTTTTAAATTCGCACCCCGTCTCACATGATTCACAGACTCGATGATTTTCCTCAATCTTTGTTCCTGTCTGTGAGTAATAAAAAAATAATAAGTAAGAACAAAAAATATGATTATGTGTCAGGATTAGAAACACTTATTGAAAAAATATAGCTCACTGTTCTACATTTAAATACAAAGAAAAGCTGAAGTTCATGAGCTGAGGTTCAACCCAGAAAAAAAAACACCACCAGGAGGAGATCTGAAGACCAGATGAGATGTTCCATCTGCAGAGATCGGTGTTCAAAACATGACTTGGTCAGAAGGTGCACAGGTTAAATGAATGTGCTCGTTCTCAGACGTTATGTTTCTATAGTAACAGCTCACACTTGTGGAAATGTGGAAGGTGTTTATAAAACAAGAAAGGAAGGAGTCTCCAGTGTCAGAGCTTTATACTGTATCAGTCAGAGGTGGAGCTGTAAGTCAGGCTTTCTGATATCTCTTCAGAACATGACAAGTTACAATTTGTTTATTTTAATCTTATTAACTATTTAAAAAAAGAGAATGAAGGATGAAGGAAGGAGTGTTTATCGCTGCTGTAGCATAAGTGATCGTGTAAGGAGCTAAGCTGTTTGATTGATGTTTCACAAGAATGAATTTAGCTAGAAACAGAGAAAGATTAAATCATGGGCAAAAGTACAAAGGTTGTTCAAAGTACAAAGTGGAACTTTACGGCCATGATCGGACTGCCTGTCTAATTAACCTCTGACACGCCGGCCTCCCAGGAACTGCTTTAATGTCTTGGACCGAGGTCAGGACTGTACGGGGGACACGGCAATAATTTCACGCCGAGTTCCTGTCATTCACGGACGTACGACCTTCTTTTGTACCGTTCGGATGTTTTACTGCGGCTACATCACCGTCTTCATTCAGCAGGAATTTCATCACAAGTCCCGGTTTGAATCGAACGCCCTTGGTATAAAAGTAAACTACACTCTTCTCTCAGATACTAATGTAACATTGTGTTGTACGTGGTTTAAATTTTAATGAGAAATAAACGGAAAGTTTCGGGACAGAATTAAACCCCGGCTGATCCGCGCGTTATAATCTGTTTGTATTTTCCGCGCTGGTTCTCAGATCGCTCGCTGTTTTCCCGTCGTGTTTGTTGTCGCTGCAGTCGGTAATGAATGCACAGCCGGCTGTAAAATCTGTCTCTCATAAATAAGAGATGCGCTCGCGTCTTGCCGAGGATGAGACCAGCGGCAAATCCGTCACCAGCGTTCTGATGGGTTCCAGATTAACACGGGCCTGTAATGTTCTCTCTGCGCAGCTTTAACAGACCCCTACGTGTGCTTTATGCATTATCAAAGCACAGAGCTCTCTCTCTCTCTCACACACACACACACACACACTGATATTTACTGCTTACACTACTCATCTGACATCTCTGGCTACACCGCTGAGCTTTTGGCTGCTTTCTGCTCCCCGCAAATGCTGATAAATAAACTGCGGTTCTCCTCCAGCAGGACGGAGAGGATGAGAGACAGAGAGAGAGAGAGAGAGAGAGAGAGAGAGAGAGTGCTGATGAAGCAGAAGCCAGGATGGAGGAGAAGGAAAGATCAATAATGCACTAATCACCATGGGGTTCTCTGAGCGTTCTTGCTCTGTTGTCTGCAAAAGCCAAAATTTTATATCTAACCTAATGGAGTAAAACACTCTGAGCGTTCCTGACTCTCATTTACTCTTCCTTCATTCCTTCTGCATGCTGTTTTATTCCTAGTTTCATTTTTACTCTTTAATATAAAGTACCATTCTAATTTTCGACTCAAAATTAAAGTCGTGCCCTGCGACAAATAACGCTTTTCTCTCAGGACGCATTTCTATTAAAACTAGAATCGTTATTTAGATGGTAGGAACCTTTTATTAACCCCTGATTGTGGACTCCAGGCCTCTCGCGACCCTGGACAGCAGAAGTGCGATGGAGACCGAGTGAGTGAGAGAGGGAACCTTTAATTATCCAAAGAGGTTAACATCTAGATCTTGGTACTTGACCTCAGGTGTTTTTAACGGTTCACTGGATATTTCAGGGTCACAGGTTTTAAAAAATAGTTTATATTTAATAGGGGAATAATACTGACATGGAGTACTGGATTACTGACAGAGAGATAATCAGAGAAGGAACTTTAGGGTTCTAGATGGAAACGTTTTCTTTAAAAGATGCATCATCATCGTCAAAGTCAAAGTCAACTTTATTGTTAATTCTGCTACATGTACAGTGCATACATATAGAGAATCGAAATTATGTTTCTCTCAATCCTCGTTACAAATAACACTTAAAAAAAAAACTTAAATAACACAAACTTAAAGAACAACAGAGGTAAGATAACTGAGTAACTGTCCTGCAAAAATATAAAACCGTATAAGAAAGCTATGTACTTTATTGTGTAGTTATTTTTCCTGGGTTGAGGTAGTGGCCGTACCAATGGTGCATGGTGCATAAAGTGACAGGTGCAAGTGTGAGGTTGTGTGTATGTGTGAGTGTGTGTGTTTGGGTGTGTGTGTGAGTGTGTGTGAAATGAAGGGGTCAGAGAACAAGGGTGAGAGAGGCCGAAGAGCACAGGGGAGGCAAAGCTGGGAGGAAGTTGAGCTTCCTGATCGCCTGATGGATGAAGCTGTCCTTCAGTCTGCTTGTCCTGTCCTGGAGACTCGTTAGTCTCCTTCCTGATCGAAGCAGACTAAAGAAGCTCCGAGTCGGGTAGGTAGGGTTACGGCCGATGTTGAGCGCTTTGCGTGTGAGGCGGGTGTTGTAAATATCCTAGGGGGATGGGAGAGAGACACCAACGATCTTCTCAACTGCTCTCACTATGCGCTGGAGTGTCTTCCGGCAGGACGCGGTGCAGGCGCCGAACCACACAGTGATGCAGCTGGTCAGGATGCTCTCAATGGTGCCTCTGTAGAAGGTGCATATAATGGGTGTCAGGGCTCTGGTTCTTCTCAGCTTACGGAGAAAGTAGAGACGCTGTTATGCTTTCTTGGCTAGTGCTGCAGTGTTGTTGGACCAGGAGAGATCTTCTGTAATGTGCACACCCAGGAACTTGGTGCTTCTCACCCTCTCTACTATCGCACCATTGATAGTCAGAGGAGAGTGTTGGGTGAGTGCTCTCCTGTAATCGATAACAATTTCCCTTATCTTTTCCACGTTCAGGGAGACATTGTTGTCTGTGCACCACCTGTCCAGGTGGCTCATCTTACTACTGTAGTTAGTCTCATATTTGTTGCTAATGAGACCCACCACAGATGTGTAGTCCACAAACTTGATAAATAGGTTGGAGTTGTGAGATGGTGTGCAGTCATGGGTCAACAGCGTGAAGAGGAGGGGGCTCAGCACACATCCTTGGGGGGCCCCCGTGCTCAGAGTGATGGTGCTGGAAGTGTTATTGACGACCCGTACTGCCTGAGTCAGGAAGTCCAGCAGCCAGTTGTACAGAGAAGTGCTGAGCCCCAGCTGGATCAGTTTGTAAGTGAGCTGTTGTGAGTGAGCTGATCATCATCATCATAATTACTGTTGTGGTTGTTGTTAAACTCTTTTAAGATCCCGTAAATGCTCTTCAGTTGTCGCTCTGGGCAAACCATTACAAGTTTTACAGTGAACCTTAAACAGAGGGTTTTCTCGTCTTCATCAGAAGTGAATCGTCATCCTCGTAGTTCTGCTTTCAGGTTTAAAGTCTGGCGGAGTGAGACCAGGACTATAGGGAGGACTGTCGTGTGTGGACGTGCATCATCCTGTGAAATCACGATGCCCTCAGATCGCGGCCCTCTGCGTTTAATCCATTACCACTCGTCTATTCGTTTCAGAATCATTTCACGTGTGAACAACAGCCGTGGACGTGGACATGGACGAGCCTCCGGCTGCTTTTTGATGGCTAGCACTCGTGTCACCTTCCTTGGACTTCACTATCCATTCATACACACTACTTTGTGACAAAACACATTCTCCAAACTGCGCACAAAGTCTTCGATAAATAATGGCACCCTCAGATCACAAAAAAACCTAAACACTGCACGCTGCTCCTCTTTTGTGCAAATCACAAGCGGGACGCCATTTCCGCTCGCACGGCAGTTACAAATTCACTGATGTAACACGTTCACACCTGCATAGCAGTGACTCACTTTTTAGAGGAAATCAATAATTTGCACACCTCGTTTAGAAACAAATGTTTTTTTAAAGGTTAATTAAGGCTTTCTATATAAAGAAGCTTTAATTGTTTCACTCGCCATTGAAGGGTTCTACATAGAACACGGAACTAATGAGGGTTCTGTAGGACGAGCCAAAGATCTCTAATGGATTCAAATTTTTTTCAGATTGTGCTCTGAGGAATCATTGTGGCATTTATGTTATATTTTAAAGTGTAGGTCTTTGTTTACTGACAGTAGGCCATCTGTTACTCTGCACACAAGTATTGGCACCCCCCTGAGAAGGTCTGACTAGGGGGATGGATTATTCCCAGTAAAGCAGGAACACTGCCAAAGTTCTTCATGGGGAGGTTCTTTGGTCCCATCATGTTCTCCTCTGATGTGAGGTTTCTCTTTGTGTTCAGCACTGCAGTGACAGCAGGGATGCTCAGAATGATGAGCACACACACACACACACACACACACACACACACACACACACACAAACTGAGCAAATCTGTACTTTACAAAAAAACTGAAAATCTACATGGTAAACAATAGCGTGGGAGCGCGTAATAAAGCAGCGCGGTGTGCTAAGAGGGTCCTGACAGGCGCTAACAGCACACAATCTGGTGCTGAAAATAGACTGAAAATTCACAGAAATGGCTTCAGCCATCAGCACACAAACCTTTATTCCTGACCATAAAAAGAGACATCGCAACTGAGTGCAAAAAAAAAAAAAAAGGGGGGGAAAAAAGGTGCTTTTACTCAAGCAAATTAGCAACACGTCAATGGTATACCTGCAAATTACACTCGCACCTTCAACAGAAATAAACCGTCAGCCTGTGAAACTATCGGCTCCTGGTCTCATGACACGCAGAGCAACCCGAGATCATCTCCTACAGCTGCAATGTAAAAACGCAGGAAGGAAAATATAGCCTTTATATTTCTAATGTGGACCATCCAAGTCTTTTTATTTTAGCTTTCACTGTATTTTGTATATTTTTTATATTTATATTTTTGGGACAAAAATGTGCTTTGAAAAATGTGTGTTGGATTCTCGCATTACAGTTTACATCATACAAGATTTAAAACAATAATGTCACAATAGTAATAATAATAATCAGACTAATAATAATAATTATTATAATAATTATAATATTTCAGCGTCGCTCGTTCAGTGAGCTCTTTCCATTGGAGGTGCAAGGTAGACGGGTGCCAATACTTTGTGTTCAGCAACAAATGAGTCTGAATGAATTAACTAAATAAAATTGACGAAATTTGAAACGATGAAAACATGAATAACTGGTGGACCTGATGAACTTTATATTTTGGTTTAATTAATAAACGCAGATATTTTAGGTTCGATGAATTTTTGGGGTTTTGAGAATTATTAAATAATTTTCTTAAATTGTTCCATTGATTGGTACATAATCACTGTTTGTTTTTGTGAAGCTAAAATATTCTCTTACCTTAATCTTACACAGCTTTAATTATTTGCCTTATTGTTCAGGGCTGCAGCTAAGCAATTTTATAATATTCAAATCATCTATTATTTCATTGTAACAAATAATTAACTAGTACAATTAATTATAATGTAATGCATAAATATTAGTGTCTTTTATTTAGCTCTCAGCTTTTCAGTTTAGTTTGAGGTTGTTTATGGCTTTTGCTAAATAACAATATATTTATAAATACAATATTTATTTTAAAAATACACCTTTTAAAAAAACTTTCATACAGATACAAAAAAATGACAGAAAATTCTAAAATCCGGAGCGGGAGTTAAAAATTTACCAAAACAGCCGAGGACAGAAAAGCGCATTCTGTGGCCAACATGTCACAGTTTTGTACAGAAATGAAGGAAAGTCAGAATCTCCATGTGGTCGACTGAGAGCCTGGCTCAGATGTTCCTTCCCCGCTGCTTCCACAGCAGATGCGCTCTGACCGAGTGGATGCCAGTCTTGGAAAATCTTGGCAGCTTGTTTTGATCTCCAGCTTTGATCTCACAGGGTTTTCCTTTTTAGGTAATGCTGCCTCTGTGAAGTACATCTGATCTTCATTTCTCATCATTTGATTCTGTGTGTCTTCTGGTCTTCCTGAGATTCCTCTTCTTGTGCCAGACTCGAGCAGGTTCTCCAGTGTTGAGGTTTTCTCCTCTGCCTGGATCTCTGACCCTCTGCTGTTCTTCACACCCATGTATCCCAGGCTCCTTTGCTTCTTTGATAGCAGCAACATTTCCATCTGGTGTAAAATCCTCAGCTTTCTGAATCCTGGGTCAGGTTGCAGCTGAAAGAGCAGTTGTGTGGTGTGTGTGTGTGTGTGTGTCTCCTTTTTCTTTTTTTTTCTGTGCCGGCCACAATACTAAGGTAAAGCGTAGCGCATTCGACACCTTGAAACCCTCTGGTCAGGTCTTAAAGCAGCACCCATTCGTCTTTGCAGTTTGGAGTGGCAGTAACTGGCCGGTGCTGTTCCAGCAGTCTCTCCATCATGTAGTTTGTAGTGTTTCATCTTGTACTGACATCCTGGACCAGCTGCTGTCGTGGTGCCCATTTGCTTCTGTTTCACCTTCAGGTATCTTCACCCACAGCTCTGTTGATTCCAGGCTCTTTGACAGCTTGGAGCTGGAGTGTGTGCTCGGTGCAGCAGATGGAGGTCCAGCCATTTTTGTTTTCCATCAGTCACACTGCTGCACCCAACATCATGTCACGACCTGGTGCCGCCTCATCCTGGTGCTGCCTCACCCAGCTATTACATTGACACCAGAAAGCCTCTCCTCCAGAGCCATGGTAGAAATGCTGCAATATATATTGATGAAATTGCAGAAACACCAAAGAGGTACGCCTCCTTCACACGACGGAGCCAGAATACTCATCAGTGTGAGGGAGCTTTGGACTTCTGTTATGGTCGCCTTTACCTTCTGCCTTTACATTTTGACACATAAAAACACCAGGAAAAAAATAAATTATTAGTTTTAGATTTTTTTTACATGACTGAAGTCATTTTATGCTTTAATCACGATTATATTATTGACCAGAGAGAAATATTTTTTTCCAGCTGTTATATTGAATAGAAATTGCTATTTGCTCTGTGTGTGTGTGTGTGTGTGTGTGTGTGAGAGGGAGAGTTAGTGAATGTGTGTTCATATTCCTTTTCCATTAAATAAGTGAAATGAGTAGTGAATGGTCGAGTGTACTCAGCCTAATTATTTCCTCACACCTTCGTCGTCCACCCTGGACAGCGCTCTCGTGTCCCTAACCAGCAGCAGTACTGGCATTACTGGCATACGGCTCAGGCAGAAACGTGACGTTATTCCTTTTATACTCCAGTATTTTATTTAAAAAATAAATAAATACACTTACGCAATACTGTATTTATTGTTCCTGAATGTACAGTAGTAGGTATAGAAATACACAAGGTTATTTTTTAATTTTTTTTTAAAAACAGTTATGTTTGAATGAGATTAAACAATTCCGTAAATCGTTCAAAATAATTAGACGTTAACCACCATGAGTTGTACAGTATATTATGATTATTGTGGTTATTATTACAATTATTACAATTATTATTATTATTATTAAAAAAATAAATTTTGCGACACACACTTTCCAGCCCTACACTGTAACCTGCTGTAACCAACAGTAACTATAAAATGTTAAAAATTGCAACATTATCTCATGTTCAGATTGTAAATAGGACTGTTATAAATGCTACAGCAGGTTATTATTTGCTCCTCTGCATGATCAATGTTATTAACAATCAATCGATTAGGATCATCGTGTTTACAAATAGAAAAGTAATACAGCTGATAACATCAAATAACATGACTTTTAAAATTAACAGTAAATAAATAACTAGCTAACTAACCTACTGAGACAAATGTCCATCATCCATGTCTCACCTTCAGATGCTTCAGCATCACGATAGTGATGGAACGTTTGGATCATTTTAGTGACTCGGTTCTTTGAATCTCCTTCATCAAATTTAACGAGTCATTTAGTTCATTTCGTTCTTTGGATCAGAAATGAAATAAAATGTTACATTTTCAATAAACAGTTTATAATTCCAGTAATAAAAATATCACAATGCAGCTAAGGACATATTATGATAAACAGATCGAGCAGCTCACCATCATGTCTGCTGGACTGAATCGTTCGTTCTTTTGTCACGTAGCGTCTATGGGAGTCACGTGACAAAAGAACGAACGATTCGGACTAGAAGACTCATGAGATGAACCGCTCATTTCTGTTTCCTGTAATCACTCTCCGAGACTACTTGTTCTTCTGAGTCACGTTAAAGACTCATTCACAAAGGACCAATCGTTCATGAACGACGCGTCACTACCACATTCATCGAACATCACCGATGTGCTCTGTGTTGACTTCAGAGATACGACTGGAATGTCTCTGCACTTTGACAATTTTTAGCAGTAAAGATGTTTCCATCATGCTATTGTTTATTTCACTCCAGCGATCAGTAACACCTCCGCATCAGAGCGTTCAGGGTCAGGGCCAAAACACACACGATGACATCAGCAACTAATCCACCGTTAAATACACTGGCAACTGATTTAGTCATTAATTTTAGTCACTGATTCATTGTGGCCTTATTATTATTGCTGACTTTATATTATTTGTAACTTCTTCTTCTTCTTCTTCTTATTATTATTATTATTATTATTATGTGAATAATGAACTCTTCCGAACCCCTGGTCGGCCCTAAAGCGTATGCTCTGGAATAAACTCTTCTGTTCGGTCGTGACAGTTTTTCATCTTCCTGAATGTTTTCATAGGGTGCAGCGGGAAGTCACATCCTGTCACTTCCTGTCAGAGTGATGAATTAAATTTAAGTGATAAAGTGAACAGATTTTTTTACATGACACAAACTGTATTAAACCAGCTACAGTCTTCTCCTGCTACTTCTTCTGCTTTCAGTTCTTTTAAATGCCAGTCAAACAAAAACACTGATTATCCACGAAAGCCGTTCCACAAAACTGCTCATTTCAAAAAAAAAAGGAAGCTAGAATTAGGGACTTTAATTCTAAATGCGGAGGGATCAGTTAAATAACTCAGAGCTTCTTATCATCACTAGAGAAACCATGAAGAAAAGAGATGAACAAGTCATTAATTAATGCAGGAGTCGTGTTTTGATTCCGTATGTTGATGTGTTTCCTCCCGAAACAGGAAGTCAGAGTGACGGTGTGGGTGGAAGTTCCTGGTTAACACATCAGCCAATAGCGTTTGAGATCAAACAAATCTTTGACTAGGACGACTTTAACCCACGCCAGGTGTATTTGTGGTTACGGTGGACACGTTAGAGGACAGAGAGACGCCGGATCATCACTGGAAGAAATCCGGCACATCTGAGACAACGATAGATAAAGACAAAATAAATATGTCCGACTTTTACTGATGTATAAAATGATTAAAGACAGAATTCTCCATCAGACTCCATCGTTCCTGCACCAAAAGCTGTTAACGAGCTGCAGCAGAGCCACGCCCACATAACATGTTCATGAGAGTGTTTAATTGGAGAAACACAGGACTAACACACAACCTAAAATCTTTTTCGCAGAAATCACGAACCACAAAAAATTTAATATGCATGTATGGTGATGTTTTTGTTGTTGTTTTTATAAAGCACTGAAATATGTATTTTGATTTCAGAGGAACTTTACAGACGATTCCACTCCGTCAGAACCCAGAATGGAACAACAGAAAGTCAGAATTCATCAAATCGAGTCTCACTGAACCTTCACTCGCTGCATGTTAACTTCTGCACTGACTTTAAAGTGCTGAGAAACTCTGAAAGCTCTCACTGATGGACTGGAGTCTGTTCTGAGCACCGCTGAGGCAGAACTACACAGACATGCAAGAAGTAAATGCACCCCCACAGATCTGTGCTAAAATATATACACCAAAATCTATTGCCATTATTACGCCTACAGTTTGCTTCGTTTCAGATTTGAATAGGTTTTGAACTTTTTACCTTATCTAAAACATTGGAGAAATCTTAGGAACACGTAAGGAACACGAGCGAGACTCCTGAATCCAGGTTAAACTCTCCTAGTACTGGAACTTACTGAGTAAGTAGATAACTATGTAAGTAAATTTATGTTGTTACTGGACTTAATTAAATATTTCATTTATCTGTACAGTAGTTTACTTCAGCAGTTCCATTAGAAGATACATTTTTCTTTTACTTCACTACAACCTACTGGAAATATCTATACTTTTACTTGACCACATCTCGGCATGTCGTTGCGTTACTGAACCACGGTGGTGTACAATATCTGAAGCGGGAGTTTCGCCACCTGCTGATCATCATGCATAATTGCATTTACTTTGTGAGATGCTTAATAATAACGTTATGGGTGTTTATAATCAGATGCAAACCTGGTTGCAGACAATAATGAAAACACCACTATCACAGTCGGGAGGCAGAGAGAGATGGAGAGAGAGAGAGATTCAATGAATCAGTCCAGGAGAACGATGATGTCTGTCCTGTACAGCTGTCCTGATGGTGAATAATCCTAATTTTGGAAAATCCTCAACAAAACAGAGTTCACAGTCCAATACAGTGGAAAACAGCTCTGAGACAAAGTGGCGTCTGCGATTCCCTTCACGATTTAAAGGCACAGAGGCAACGCTGTTACATTTCACATATCAGGAACTTATTTTGCAACTTAGTTAGCGAGTTAGTGAGTTTTTTGCACTATGAGCAGTCCATATAGGCCTTTTCTGCTGAGACAATGATCTGAGCCATTGGCTAGCCAATGCTTCTGCAAAATGTCTTTCTTCTGTTTTTAACACACCCAGGGTGAATGAGTGTGGTTGCCATTTGTCCTTGATTAGGTGTGCTGTTATATGGTAGTTATGGTTACTTACTGATGCCCAGTGATCCAGTAGCTTCTGCCAACTGCCTCACTTTCATTGCCTTTTTCAGTGTCTTACGTTTAATGTATTTTTGTAAAAACAGCTCCCCTTGACGGTAACTCGAGCACACGCCTTTGGTTTTATCCAAACTTCCATCTAGAAGCTTTTTATAATGAAACTTGCCGTTCAGCAAACCTGGTGATGTTTTCTCAGTCGTCTTACTATTCGCGTTAAACGTGTTGGTATGACTCACAGACGGGTAAACACGCTTTGATTATGGGAAGCCGTTAGGATCAAACTTGGTCATATGATTAATTTGTGTAAAAAAATAGTAACGTGTTAAAATTTCTAGATTAATCACATGCATTAACGTGTTAATATTGATAGCCCATATATTTCTTTGTGAAACAATTGTGTCTGTCTGTCCGTCCGTCTGTCTGTCTGTCTGTCACAGGAGCTGTTGGAGATCGAATCCCAGCTGAGGAGAGTCGCTGCCGAGCTGAGGAATCTGCACCGGGGATAAACACACACACACACGCACACACACACACACACACAAGATACAAGCCATAACATGAATCAATACAGTGAGCTAGCCTGCTAATCAACATGAGCCAAGATGAATTAATCTGAGTCAAATTAAACAGCGAATCAAAATCAGTGAATCAGCCAAGATAGTTTTGTTGTGTCTAAGGTTTCCAAGACTGTTGTAGCTAGCACGTAAAGGAAGATGCTAGGCAACGGTTTAGCACGGCGTACGGAATGAATGAATGAATTAATTAATGAATCGGTTTTGTTGAATCGTTTAAAGAATCAAATAGACTTTATGACTCTATTTAACTCACTGTTACGTATAAAAACACAAGGATGCCGTAAAGCTGAAGCCAGTCACCAGAACACTTTCTTCTTTAACACATATTTAGGTCTCACACAGCAACCGGAAGAGGAGGTGTGGCCTAAAGACAAAAACTCTTGGGATTAGTTATCAGTAATCGATAGGACTCGAGTCGAGTGTGTCTCGCGTGGTGAGGTTTGTGATTCGAACTCTTCTCTAAGGTGCGTAGTGTTTCTATACAGCGATGTGTGTGTGTGTGTATTCGGCTCTTACACTGTTAGAACGCATTCAGACTGTTAAGTGAGAGACGTGTGAGGCTTTTTGCAGGGAACATGATTTTCTGTGTGTGTGTGTTTTCGTGTGTATGTGATTGACAGATTGTAATGCTCCTGCTTATACAGCAAACTGACATATTTGATAATCTTTGCATTACTTTGTAATTGTAATATGCCTGTTTATTATGGTACTTACGGTAGGCATTATATTCCAGTATTTACGGTAAGCATTATCATCGCGTTATCACAAAACGAGCAAAACAAAACAAAGCTTTATATAAAATTGAGAAATTGTATGTGAAACTGTGTGTGTGTGTGTGTGTATGTGTGTGTGTGTGTGTGTGTTTTGCTACACCATGTTCCCTGATAAAAATGTCACTGCAGTTCTCTCAGTATTAAACAAGCCAAGGAGGATGGAGCTCCTAAGCCATTATAGCTCACACACACACACACACACACAAACACACACACACAAGGACAGAGGATCTATCATCCTCTGATGACCCTTTTTGATTATTATAATTACTATATATTTTTTTTCTAGTACAGTGGTGTCAGTCAGGGTATGAAAACTATTTCAGTGATTTTAAAAGCAATGCACATTTTTTTTTCTTCATGGTTGCTAATACGGTTAATGTCTTAGCCTGCAATAAGTGAAGTTTTAAACAAAATTATTTATGCATATATGTATTATGTATAACATACAGGCCGCAGACACTTTACAATGGCTTAAGTGAGTATTAACAAGTAATAAAAATGTACTTAAAGTAATCTTATATTTAATATACAGTGCTAATCTACATCTATATTACTATATATGCTGAGATACCCACGTTTAACCTGTTTGTTTTATTTGATTCAATATAACAGTTCTATTCTCTTAATAATCCTCATTTATCTATAGATAATTTATATAAAGGTAAAAAAAACAACAACTGTGACGTCAAAATTGGTCGTGTCCCGATTCTCGTGATCTGTACTTGTGCACTTTGAAGCTCTGACCTGGATTAAGATGAGACCAGTTTGTGACAAATAATTGTTAATATTAGCTCTTTTTTATTTTACATGTATTTTAACTATACAACAGGTTTGCATTGACGTGCAGATTTAAAGAAAGAAGGCAATAAGTGTACCGTCTCAGCGGTTCTTTAATTCAATAAGGCGGCCATTGTGTCGATTTTGTTCGTTGTGAGAAGATGGGTTTGATTTGTGATATGATTGAACACTCAAAGAAATAAAAATCACAATGAACACATGAAGGGTCTTCCTTTTGTCTTCGTGTCACCCACATAAAAGAAATATGCTTGGTTGATTTATTTAGAATTCAGCTACACGGCAAATCCACGTTTTGTATTATTTATGTTAATGTTTCTATAGTAATAGCTCGTCTGCAGGCATTTGTACAGTGAACGCTCAGCTGATTATGAACAGATTAAAAACAAACACATGTAATCATTGACGTTTTCAGCTGAGTACGAAGACATTTATTTAACATTTATGAAAGGAGTCTCCAGTGTCAGTGCTTTGTAACACTCAGAGGCCATGTTGTGTTTTATTCCTTTATTACACCTTTGTAACCATGGCAACAAGCATAAATGGAGGTTTAGGCTCAGCCTATTGTATGTTTACACTTTAATATTACAATGATTAACTTTAACATCAGTCTTGTTAAAGGCTTTACATTCATTCAATATACACTACCGTTCAAAAGTTTGGGGTCACTTGTAAATTTCTTTGTTTTTGTTTAGTGGTTTATTTTCTACATTCTACAACAATACTGGGGATTTCAAAACTATAAAATAA
>JAOVVA010000037.1:36470488-36480968 GCA_028565275.1 Leiocassis micropogon
ATAAAAGTATTTTTTTTACCATTTGAGAATTTTTTTAATTGTCATGGTTAGAAATTAAACATAAATGCAAAATTGCACATTTAATTAAAAATTTTAATAAAATAATGATTTTACACATTATTTACTATTTGTAGAATTGATAATATAATTCATAAATAAATGCGTTATATGTCAAATAAATAGTGATATGTTACAATTTTATTTGTGCATTAGTCTATTATTATTATTATTATTATTATTATTATTACTATTATTATTATTACTGCTATTTTGTTGTTTTTCTAAAATCATATCCGTGGCAAAATTATTAAAACATATTTGTATCTATTTAAAATGTTTATTATATATATATTTTTTTTTTTTTATAAAAATACATATTAAATAAATATTTTAACATATGAATAAAATATTTTAAATATGAATAATAACATTCATTATAATAATAATAAACCTTTAAAATAAATTGTTTTTATTATATACATATTTTTGAATATTGTAATGGATTTCGCAAATGTATAATAAAAATGTCGTACATTATATTAAAAAAATAAATGTCCCCTGAAAATACCTGAATTAGTTTTGTCACATATATTTGCGACATTATGCGACACTATTTAAATTAAGAACCATTTGTTTATAATTTTTTTTTTTTAATGACGTCCGTAATGCAAAGTTAATGAAATGAAAAAACTTTTTCTTTTAAAAAAAAAAAATAAACCTGATAGGTAAAGGTGAAGGAATGAATGAATGAACTCGAGTGACCTCTGTAGAGAATAGAGGCACTGTCACCTAGCGGGGTGAGGCGTATCCCCACTCTCTGCTCTCTCATTGGTTAACCTCGTCGGTAGGATGACGTTTTCCATGTCTGTCATTGGTTATCGTGAACGTCACTCAGCTGAATAAACCCGCCCCACGCTCTCCCTACTAGCAGTAACTGCGCATGTCACGAGCGCGCGCTTGACATTTCTAGATCTTTTTTTTCCCGAACCCCTCGTGTCCGTGTCCTCGTGCTGCCGCGCGCGCCCCGGTATAACGGTATAAAAGCCTTCCCCCGCCTGAACGCCATGTCTCATTCTCCGGACAAACGCCGAAAGATGGAGTCTGCGCTCGTGCAGCTGAAGAAACACACCGTGGTCGTTGCTGACACGGGGGACTTTAACGGTAAGTGTGGCCGGGTTTGCTTCCTGGTGACAGTTAACCCTGTCTCACCTCACTGTGTCTCAGGTCCTTAGTGACACACTTCTCAGTGTTCTCCTGAGCTAATGTGTCGGTAACAAGCTCGCTCCAGGGCTCTTCATACTGTAACAGGGCGCGCGTGAACTCAGCTCGCGCACTTCTGTAGTACCTCAGGTTAGCCGGAGATGCTAGCAGAGGTTAGTCAGCTAGTTATTTCTTTGATGCTCTTTAATCTCTTTTATACTTTTTTTTTATAGAGTAGCTAATGTCACCACTAACATAATAACATTATTAGATGATTGTTTTATTAATTCCTGTTGTTTTTCTACTCTTTTAAACGATTACTCAAGTTTATCTCTTCACTTATGCAGAGCCCAGCAAATATATTAGAACTCAATGAAATCATGAACACATTTTTCTATTTTAACTACGTTATTTGACTTGTTATGGAACTATACTCTGCTGTGATGCAAGTCTATAGCCATGTGTGACGTCACAGAGGTTTTACATTCACTCATTCAGGTCGAATTATTTTTTTATTTTTTTTGCCCCCTGCTGATTTGTGCTCTATAAAGTACATTTTTACGTAAATAAAAAGGAAGCGTTTACTGATGAGTCTGGTTCCCCTCAAAGTTTCTTCCTGTTGCCATCTCCGGGAGTTTTTCCCTCATCAGGGACGCACCGATCATTTTGATTCGTACTCATTTTCTCACACATTTCACACTAATTTCCAGAATATTCTTTTAATTCTTTTTAATTTTTGTTTATAGCTACAAGTATATGGTTTATTGCAAATCCTATTTTAAGTCTTCTTCTAAGAATTTTTTAGGCACTTCTGTTAGACCTCCCTGAAATCCTAAACAGATTCTCCTAAATAAACTCATTCGTTGTTTAACGTTGATTTCTTCTTTATTCTATTTTAATTCCATAAGTTATGAGTTATTATAGAGCTATACTCTTCTGTATTGCAAGTCTTTGGCCATGTGTGATGTCATAGAGTTTTGTCGTTCATTAATTCAGCTTCAATCTGAAATCAGGTGTTTCTAACTAATGTAGTTTTTAAGGTTCTGAGGGTACATGATCAGAGAAGTACTTTATGCCCAAGCTGGATTTTAGCTTGTATAACAGATTATATCATGTTTTGATGTTTGTTTCTTACCTTTGCTCCAAACAAACTTGATGTGAAAAATGTGAAAAGGCTAGGAATCAAAATATAAGTCTGGAAATTATAGAAGCTTTGTGGTGTAAATCGGTATACAGGACTGATCTGAGGAATTGTTCAAGCCGGTGTGGATTTGCCGTGTCATGCGTAATTGGTGCAGAATTGTGAAATTTTTAGTTCAAGTCGATTTTCAGCTCTATTTGGATTGGATTAGTTCATCAGCAGGACGTCTGTAATAGAGTTTCTCCACACGTCTCCTCAGTGATAACACTCTTGCATACAGACAAAATAAGTCTTCAGGTTGTGTTTTCTGTCAACACAGGTGTTGCGCTCACATGATCACACTTCTTTCACAGCGTGACAATGGAAGAGGCACTGGAATAAAGTTTTTAGTTCCCTTCTCTGTTTAAACACAATTCCTAATCACAGAGTGTATGAGAAGCATTCCCGGTTCCACAGATGGATGCATGTTAAGGTCCAACACTTTGTTAACGTTACTAACACACTTTCTAGTTTGTTTTTGTTGTTGTTGTTTTTTTCCTTGAATTTGTCACTCACCTGCGCTGATTGTGCAGCTCTAACTGTGTCAAGACTGTGGGTGTGCACAACTGAGTAAACACAAGTTATCAGTAAATGGTGAAATGGTCAGTGCGTTATCACACCAGTATAAGGGTTAAAAGTCTATTAAGCACACCCAAGTATCAATCATTGTGATCTGAGAGAAAGTTCACCACAAGTTTTAGATTCATTTTAATTTTGCCCTGAAGTTGAAAGTATTAGGACCAGAGCTAAACCACATGTCCCAGTTTAGTTTTCCTTTATTAAATTGAATGAGGAAGTTTGAAGCAATCTGGTCTTTGCTCATTGTCTCTGGTGCAAAGCAAACATTTCCTCATGCCTTGCAAAGTCAGTGTGACGAGACAGAAACGAGCGTATCGGGTCACATTTCAGCTTGCTGTCTCAGGAGCCAGTGTACGATCTCAATCTCACACCCTGTCTGAAATGCACTTCTCCCCCAAAAAACGAAGCAAAGTTTAATTTAATCCTGAGCATGTGATGATGATGATGATGATGATAAAAGTCTTATTTCTTTTAGCATTCTAAAATCAAGTACTGAGAAATGCCCAAACACTAAGAGTAATATAACAATGTTGAAGATGAAAGAAAAGATGACAAATGAGTACAACAATCAGATAACTGTATAATTGTAATTTACAATTATAGAATAAAATGAATAGATTACTTTAGAATGTAGTTTAAGAATATACATTATAGAATTCATTTTAAAAGAAATTAATGTTTTCTATAACAGCAAAACAGAATGATTATTTATGAATGGGGAATCAGCAGTGACCACCCGAGACTATAATATGATACCTCTATGCCGATTTTTATTTATTTTATTTATGCTGATTTATTTTTATTTGCAATTCTGTAAACCTCATGATTTTATAAATACCCTAATTCGATTTTAAATGTTTTCCAGTTTTTGTTACAGTTTTAAGACATTGAAGCTTTTAAAAAACTTTCATAACTCGAAAGTTTTATACCTTAGCTTTATTCAGCAGCTTCACAACTGAATTGAACACAAGTAATTAAATGTAGCCCGTTCCTTATAACATTAGTTTTCTTAATTAAAAAACAAGCACAGCTTTTAAATAAAACAAATAATACTAACTTCAAGTGCAAGAGTTTAACATTTTAACTTCTAATTAAATGAAACATCAAGCTACATCGTTCCTGAGCAATGCGTGTCTGTCATCCGCCTTAATTATTTCTAAACTAACTTGACAAATAATTTGCTCCTACCACACAGGATGCCAATGTGTCAGTGGTTTAGATTGCGCCACTTGTAGGATTGTAAAGAATCTGTGAAATTTTACCGCATCAAACGCCACCGAAATCTTGAGCGCATGTTAAGCAGTTGTAAACCCACCACAGACCACTTGTGGTGTTGTGTCTCTCTTTAAAGAAAAACTCGGAGCACATACTGTATATGGAAATGAACATTTACGGGTCACTCTGGCCTCGTTTAAACCTGGCATTAAGGTAATTATAGGTAGACGGTGTTGGGTATGTGTTCGTGAAGTCTGGTTTAAGGTTTGAACAGCTGTTTGTGTCTCGGCGGACTACTTTAGGTCAGATCGCTCTAATGACAAACTCTTTGAAACGTGGTGTGTGTTTAACCTCATGGTCGGTGCTAAGCATGTTTCCAGACATGCTAGACAAACTTATAAATGCACTAAAGGTGTTAGTCACTATGTAATATAACTGTACAGTAATATAAAAATGCATCCACTTCCTGTCAGAGTGGTGTTTGTCTCTAAATATCCTTTAGCAATCGGTCAATGCTGTAATATGGCGAAAGAATGGAGGCACACTTCCCTTATTCTCAATACTTCTCAGTTTAAATGATAGAATAAAAGCTGATCTGGGAACAGTTTCAGAAAGTTACAGAAAGTTAGCTTGGTCACATTGTTGTAAATCATTGAATGTACAAATCATTAAGCATGTGTTTGTTTATGGATCAGACACAGACAGGATTGTTGTGCAATTTCTGCCCGCCTCATGCCTGTGATGAGATAAGAATGAAGATCGATGTGCTGTGTGACTCCACACTGATGGGATGGCGTGTTCAGATTGGAGTTGATTACTTTTCTGAAGTTTGACTACCGAAACAGTTAGTGTAATTAAATTTGCATATTTCTCAGACGCAGATATTTATCCAAAGCGGCCTTTCCGTAAGGCAGAATACTGATGAGGAGTTAAGTAGCCGTTGAACGCTCATTGCATTTCTTCTAACATCTACAGCAATTGAAGAGTACAAGCCTCAGGATGCTACAACAAACCCATCGCTCATCCTGGCAGCGGCAAAGATGCCCACTTATCAGCACCTCGTGGACCAGGCTATTAAATTTGGCATTGCCAACGGCGGGTAAGCGATCTTACACACCTGCGGCACCTCATGTATTCTTAGGGTAATAACACTGCTATGAGTTCATCATTGCTCATGAATACAACCTCAATACAACAGATAAATCAACAACATATGAATCTGGAATAATTGACAGTTTCATAAGTTTTTTTGATCTCTGAGATATTAATTGGCCTCCTGGTAGCCCTGCCCACTTCCTCAAATAATCTCATTATTAATCTTGTGTCCTGGATTTTTTTTGTTGTACAGTAATTGATGTGAATCTTTATGTGAAAAAAAACATTGAGTTATTTTAATAGTTTTTTTAATACATCTGTTCCCACAGTCATGTGTTAAAACCTTTATTTATAATTCTGATTAAAACAGCACCATGATATTCACTCTATAATCTATTGACCAGCATTTGACCATTTTATTCACAGGACTGAAGAGGAGCAGATCACGAACATCATGGACAAGCTGTTTGTCAGCTTCGGTGTGGAGATCCTCAAGAAGATCCCCGGGCGAGTCTCTACAGAGGTGGACGCCAGGTAACGCATCATACCTGACTCTGGAATGTTTGCTGCTCGTTTTAAGGAAAACATTTGGGACATTTTTCTTCTTTAATTTCTCCCAGGTTATCGTTTGATAAAGATGGGATGGTGGCTCGAGCACGGCGACTCATCTCTTTGTACGAAGAGGCTGGAGTGAATAAGGACCGAGTGCTCATCAAGCTTTCCTCCACATGGGAGGGCATCCAGGCTGGGCGGTAGGATTATTTTTATTTATCAAATTTTTTAGGAATGTGTTAAAGTTTGATTTTTCTTAGTGATGTGGTTTGTTTTGTTATTCTCAGGGAGCTGGAGGAGAAATATGGCATCCACTGTAACATGACCCTGCTGTTCTCCTTCGCCCAGGCGGTGGCTTGTGCCGAAGCCAAGGTCACGCTTATTTCTCCCTTTGTAGGCCGTATACTGGACTGGTACAAAGAAAACACAGAGCGCAAGACCTACGAGCCACACGATGACCCCGGTATGTGGAGGAGATCCGCTGCGTGGAGTGTAGAATATTCTGAGAATTTTATACTTTTATTTCTAATGTGGGAAGCAGATCTTGTAACATTATTATTATTATTACATTTCTTATTGCTTGAGCTATGTCATTTAATTGATCTGTTTTTGGTCTAATTAGTCAGTTTTCAATTAAGAATTATTTGGTTAAAAATTAAAAATTAAAGCATTCCATGATGTACCAGAGCTTCCACAGCTCTACACTTTTCTCTATTATTCTACTTATAACAGCGATATTAAGACCTGCATCCTGATTTGTCAGAATTGATTCATTGTTGTTTGATTTGCTTGTCTGAAAGTTATTGTTTCTATAGCAACAGCTTATTCATAAGCACTTGCACGGCGGACTCTCAGTTGATTACAAATCGATTAAAAATAAAAATAAATCATGGCTACTTAAAACCATGAACTAATTTTTTAGAAATGCATACAAAGTATTTGTTTTGTAACTTTGTGTTTTAAAAAAATGTTTTATCAATTGCAGTTACACAGAAATAATGCATGTTTAGGTGATGACCGTAACTCTGTCTGCTTCACATCACCCGGTCACTGATTATTTCCCGTGCTCTAATGAGTTTTGTTAATCCTTCACCCTTCCCCGTCTCTTTGCTCGTACAGGTGTGACCAGTGTGACGAAGATCTATAACTACTATAAGAAGTTTGATTACAGCACCGTAGTAATGGGTGCGTCCTTTAGGAACACTGGAGAGGTCAAGGCCTTGGCTGGGTGTGATCTTCTCACCATCTCCCCAGGCCTGCTGGGAGAACTGAGCCAGGATCACAGCACCGTGTCCCCTACTCTCTCTCCAGAGAAAGGTCCGCATCATGAGCTTTTCTGAGAAGGTTGACAGGATGCTTCAGAGGGAAAATAATTCCTGTGTTTGTGTGCATAAACAGCGAAGGCTGGTGATCTGGAGAAGGTCCACATGGATGAGAAGACCTTCCGCTGGCAGCACAACGAGGACCGTATGGCTGTGGAGAAGCTCTCAGACGGAATCCGGAAATTCGCCCTCGACGCAGTGAAGCTCGAGAAGATGATCAGGGTGTGTCTGACCTTTTAGCTAGAGAGAGGTTCTTTCAACCTGTTCTGACAAATGATCCCTTTTTAAGGATTTTTACAGGATTGACCATCACAGTGTTATAGATAGATAGCTGGATAGATAAAGTACTTGATTAGTCCCCAAGGGAAATTGTATAAACACAAATAAGAACAGAATAATGGTTAACGCTATGGTTTGGGAATGGTCCAAAAATAAATAAATAACACTTTAACATCATCCCGCTCTGCTGGTGTAATAACCTCCACCTGCCCAAGATAATTTATTTATTTGTTGAAATTTTTTTTTTTATGTATATATAACGTAAGGGTGTGATGCATGGGTGTCCACATACTTTTGGTTGTATAGTGATACTACATGGTTTATTAATAATTCTATAACTCTAGTGCATAAGCACATAAAGTAAAAGAAGTTTGGATTGTAACTGACTCCAGAGCAGTGTTTGTGTCGATTGTGGTGCAGGTTTTTTTTTTTTTTTCTAATTCCAGTTAAGGTCTGGTTAAGAGACCTTATCTGTGTTTCATTATACTTATCAGACGTGATGTCCCTGGAAATCAGACATCCGTGCTTTTAAAAGCCGTCTAAACTCAATTAGGCTAACGACATTTTAATAACAGGGTGATGAGGATATATTCTGCACTTCTGAATTTGAGGACCTGTGCTTTTATATAAAACATTTATTTATAATCAGTGATATTATAGTAATACTGCTGTTCTTATCCTCCACAGGAGAAGATGCTGGATGTGAATAACGGACAGTGACTCTCTGATTAAAACCAGAGAAGACCCCCGGGCCATCCTTAAGCCGCTGCCTGAGGCGGCGAACTTTTGCTTCTGAAGCTAAAACTCATCCCACAGTCTTAAACCTCAGACCACTAAGAGCTCCTGCACTAATCATAAATTTTTGTCTCTGTTCGGGGAGAAAGTCCTCTGAGAATCAAGCATTCCTATTTTTTTAAAGCTAAGATATTGATCGATGAGACAAAAAAACAATAATGTGTGTTTTGAAGGACCTAAAACTAAAGGGACCCAAAGGAACTAAAGACAACACTGTGTCCACTTTTCCTTTGTTCTGTATTACTGTTACTATAACAACATATCAATCTTCAGATCTACTCTTGCTTCGTGGTTTTCAATAAAGAAATGCTATCAGGAATTTATTAAGTGTGTGCGCTTATTTTATCTTTATAAGACAGTGTCGTATTAATTAGGGATGAAGTACAAGATCAGAGGCTTAAGATCATTTCTGTCTATATGATCACACAGAGCTGTGCATAAGAATTCACCCCTACATCCTGGAACCCGTATCAATTAGACTTTCTTTGGAATTGGGAGTCGAGACCATGAAACCCTAATATGTATTTAATGATCGTCATGGTTAGACTTTTAATGGAAAATGGATTCCGCTTCTACAGGAGTTCTGGTGTGATCAGATTCCATCCAAAATCTCCTAGTTAGTGGTTTGGAGTCGTGCTGCGTGCCATTGAAGCGTCGCCTGATCTTGATGTAAATACACACGTTCCTTGAAGAAACGGGTGTGTTGGAGAACATGCCTAAACATTGACTCATGAAGATCAAGGAAATGTCCAGGACAAAATCCTTTAAAAAAAAAAAAATCAGTTATAAAATAAATATCAAACATTAAATATCTATCATATAATTTATTCACTTTTAGTAAATAAATAAATGTAAAAATTTTTTTTAACCCGTTAAAACGGTTAGACATTGTGAGTAAAGTTGCAACATTTAGCACAAGTCTTTACGAGTTTTCGCTTATTTGTGTTTTCTGACAAACATGAAAAAATGCAAGGTTTGTTTAGTAGGGTTTTTTTTTGTCGTTTTTAAATTTATCTTAACTAAAGGGAGAAAAGAAAAAGAAAACAGTGACTGGTGAGGGAACGTTCATCTCCGAGCACAGGAACTCTGGAGTCAATGTATTGATCTTGAATGAACAAAAAATTCCTGTGGTACAGAAGGAATAAAACTGAAATGTACTGTAAAAAAAAATTCAGTATGTACTGTAGAGTTTTATAAGAACTGCTTTACTTCAGGTCTCACCCACAACTATCTTATTAATCTATATTATTTTACTAAAACGTTCAGCGTTTACTCAAGTGGCATATTTTTTTTCTTTTTTTTTCTCAACGAGTCACAGACATGTTGAAAGCGGATATTGCTCCTTTCAGGATGTTGCTGTAATTCTTTTTGGCGCGGAGAACCAGTCTGTGTATGTTCTAATCACAGGCAGCGACATAAACACACAATAATCTGATCATCTAATTGAGCTGTGGTAAAAGATTTGTCCCAAAGATACCACATTCTCATTTCCAGAACCATGTTCAACAGAAAACACACACGCCTGAGATTTTCCTCGGCATGAACATAGAGCGCAAATCAGGAAAGACCCACGATTAAACGACAGAGAAGAACGCTTACAGTAGAACTTTAAATGATAAGGAATTCATTAATTCACTCATCTTCGACAGTGCTTATCCTGTACAGTGTCGCATGGGCGGAGCCTATCCCAGGAATCTTCGGACACAAGGTGGGGTACACACAGGACAGGGTGCCAATCCATCAAACACACTCGCGCACACAGCAAACAAACGGGCAATTTGGGAACACCAATTAGCCTAGTCTGCATGTCTTCAAACATGTGGGAGGAAACCAGAGAACCTGGAGGAAACCCACCATAATTCAGAAGTTCAGTTAAGGCTTCCTGACTTCCTAATCGTCCTCTCCACTCTGAACCCTTTCATACTAAACTCTCAGTTCTAGGAGTTCTACATTAGGGACAGGAATCATCAGGGACCTCCTGTTAGGCGGCTGAGAGGAAACGCTCAGAGAAGAAAGAGTGGAGGCAAAAAGCAGATGAGTTCAGAGACCAGACACAGAACAAGTCAAGACAAGATCAGGGAAGGACACGTTAGACGTCTTAATGGAGGCTGGTCTGGAAAATCTGCTTTAAGAGGCGGAGAAGACGAGGGAGAGTGAGACTTATAGCTGGTGGTAATATTAACTACTGGATTCCAACCGTTCTTATTACACTTTATTTACATTTGTATGTACACCCCCCAATCCCCCCCCCCCCCACCCCCAC
>JAOVVA010000037.1:36501439-36503939 GCA_028565275.1 Leiocassis micropogon
ACATTTTCTCAGTTTAAACTTTTGTTCCGTGATTTATGTTCTATTCTGAATAAAATATTAGAAGTTGGCACCTCCACGTCATTGCATTCAGCTTTTATTCACGATTTGTATAGTGTCCCAACTTTTTTGGAATCCGGTTTGTACATACACACTCTTACACACATACACACTCTTACACTCACATACACACTCTTACACACATACACACTCTTACACACATACACTCTCTTACACACTGTTACACACATACACACTCTTACACACACACACACACATAAACACTCTTACACACACACACATACACACTTACACACACACACACACATACGTACACACACACACTGTTACACACATACACACTCTTACACACACATCCAGTACATACATACATACACACTCTTGCACACATACACACTCTTACACACATACACACTCTTACACACACACACACACACACATACACACGCATACACACATACACACTCCTACACTCACAGTTCATCATGCACTCAATATAAAAGACAAATAGTCGATATGGTTTTCTGTTTGCTCCCAAAGACTTTTGACAAAGAAAGACAAATAAATTTGTCCTTTCCTCCCTTTATATTATAAGCCTATTTGTTTTTAAACAATGCATCTGTTTAGTGAGACGACGAAATCAGACACTTCACTGATGGTGCCAAGCAGGATGTAAAAACCCAGAGGGTACAGTGTGGAACAAACCACAGAGACGTAGACACGTGATGATCGCGTATCTTAAAAACAACACAGACAGATGAGATGAACCGATATCGTTTTGTCTCGAGGGCGACTTTTCCGCTCGGTTAAATTCTGCTGGATGTTCAGTCACTTAACAGTTAACGTAGTTTAATCACGGCCTTTAGAAGCCGTCAGGATTTATTATTCATAAAGTCTTTTAAATAAAAAGTCACACATTATCGCTCGTGGAGACGGAGACGGTTCTCCTTAGAGTATTTGTTTAAAGATTTTAGATTAGATGGTTTAAAAGCATTCAGGTATCAGACGATTAGCAATCAGACTTGGCGAGTGCAAAACAAGGAAGAGAATAAATACAGGAAGGAAAACTGAGCACGAAAGAGTTTGTCTGTGATGCTGATGGAGAAAAGGCCTCAGAACAAGAAGCAATTTGCTTCTAAACAATCTGTTAATTTAAATATTTAAAACTGTAATTCTTGGACTACTTGGTGAGAATTAAGAGAAATAATTCTGTGTTTATTTTAAACTTAAATAAATCTGTAATCTTAAATCTTCAGATTGGTACACATGATGAACTCAGAGGGCTTTGCTTAGAGTTCTGTCGTTTTTAACTTTGCTAAGAGATTGTGTAAAATCACGTTAAAAGTCTACACGTTTTACTCTAAGGTGACGTTAAGTTAAAGTTAAGGAGGAAGTTAATAAGGAGGAAGGGGAAGTTCCTCATATTAAGGCAGTTAAGTTGATTTTTGGGGGCTTTAAATTGAGATTATTAAAATCACCTGCATTTTCTTTCAGTGATGTTTAGAGCGCCCCCTATAAACCAGAAAGAAAACTCACATTTTTTGGTCAGATCCGATTGATGTGTCCTGACGGTTTACATTCATAATTACTGACTCTAATTACTGACTCTATTGTGGACGTATCTGACCTCTGGCGGACGGTGAGCAGAGTCGTGTGTGTGTGTGTGTGTGTGTGTGTGTGTGTGTGTGTGCGTGTGCGTGTGTGTTTGTTTTGAGGTCCAGAAAAGGAAAGAACGCCAGACACCTCGTTTTAGCAGCTGTTGCTAGCACTGCTTTAGAATCCCCGCGCTGCTGGTGTTGACTGACGACGTCACGCCCTACAGACGTTCCTGCTCATGTGACCTTGTAATGATCCCCGGCTACACCCCCTACAACACACACTTATAAAAATCAAAAATACATGCAGTATGTGTTTAAACAAAGTGTGTGTGGTCCAGATCGAGATCATTAGGGTCACCAGTCATGGGGTCAACTTGGTGCCAGGGTAACGTACATATAATGTAAATATACGCTTACACAGAGAGGTCACCTGAATTCCCATCTGATCGTTCTCATTCAAGTCACATTACTGTGTATGGAATATGTATCTGATCTAAGACCATATCCAAAAGTGACCCAGAAATGATCTGAAAAACATCAGACAGCGTTAAAATAATCAGATGCGTGTCACATTAGGGTAAAAAAAAAATCAGAATGGAGTCACTTCAGGCTGGTGAATCTGAACACAACCATAAAATATCACATGATCCTGCACATCTTTATATTTGTCCAGAAGCAGAAGGAATGCAAGGACAGGAATCTTTATCTTCTTTCATGGTTTAAGAACGCTGAAGAATCTTAAAGGGGAACATTTAGGAAAATTAAAACTTCATTACTGAATAGACTTAGAATGCCTTTCATTCAATTCCAATTGAAGGAATGTAAAATAAAAAAATCTACAATATGTAGTGATTTTGTTACATTAAAGTAAAGACTAAAATGGA
>JAOVVA010000037.1:36506439-36526045 GCA_028565275.1 Leiocassis micropogon
TACACACACAATCTCTCTCTCTCTGTGCATAACAAAATAATTTATCAATTAAAAAAAAATAAAAATGTATTTTTGTCATTTGACCAGTAATCAGTTGATAGTTATCATAGCATAAAGTAAGCTATTAGTTGTTATTAGTTATCCGTTGATTGTTAATTGTTTATCCTTTGACTAGTATCAGTAATCAGTTGATCAGTGGGTGTTTGTTCGCACAGGTACGGCTTTTCACGGTACATGAGCCTGGACAAACCGGATGGAAAGGACCCGATGTTCAGAGACACCGGTACTAAAAACAAGAGTTCAGTTAATTTAAGGCATTTCTATTCCTTTAGTGTCTTATTAATACCTTACCCATTTATATAGTTCTACAAACTTTTTGTAGGATTTCTTTGTGCCTCACAGTCTTTCCACACTGGCCCCACCCACTAACCATTAATATGCATGAAACTCTTTAGAATTTAATGCCAACAACATAGATATCATTATAATATGAAGCACTTTTTAATGTCTGGTCTGCTTCCTCTGTCATGGTTGTTCTCCTGCTCTCCTGCAGGTGATTACATCAGAGGGGCGGGGCGAGCGATACAGAGCGAGGAGCTGGACTACCAGGATGACTACGTGCAGCACCAGCAGAGGAAACTCCTCTCTAACTCTCTGAACGAAAAGAACCTAAGTAGAAGTAGGCCAGATGAAGAAAGATTGCAGGAGGAGGCCCAGGCACGGGATCAGGAGAATCGCACAAAGTCGAAAAATAAAGCTCTAATTCAGAAGCCGAGTTCAGGAGAAAAACTGGACCTTAATAACAACCTGAAAAATGACCCGGCGAACCTCTCTCTCTCCATGTCAAACCATAAGAACCTTCAGCCTCAAAAAGACGAAGTCATCAATAAAAAATATATTCGTGTCGCTGTTAACGACTCCATCAAGGATCCATCAAAGAGGAAAGGCAGAGACTATGTGAAAGTGATCGGAGCTAAAGCACATAAACAGCCGAGTAACAGCAGCTCAGAACTGTGGATGGTGTACGACGACTCTGAGATGGAGAGCATGATCCGGGACATGGCTGCGTACGACCCTGAGGTCAGATGGAATCAGACGTTTCAGAACAGTCTGATGGACTTTCAGGCCATGAGGTCTGATTGGATAGACCTGAACTGTAACGTGAGTGGAAATCTGCTGATCAGCCAATCAGAAGCGAGTGCCGTGGTCCAGGCTTTTATGGAGAAACTCGAGCTGAAGTATCCCGGGTACGAATCGCATGAAACACACACATTTTCATCTCGGACTAGTTTTTAGCAGAGTTCGCAGCGTTTGTCTGTCTATAATATCGCAAAAAATATTTGTAGAAGATATTGTTAATATTATTATTTATAATTATTATTTAATTAATTAGCATATAATTATCACATATTATTCATTATTCTATAATGAGTATATTTTTATTGGTTTAAAGGTTCATTTTAATGCTAAGAAATGTAAATGAATAAATGAACATTAATTCTGTGATTTTTTTTAAATCTTATAAAAATGTAATAAAACTATTTATATAGCACTTGTTTTCCAACAGAAGGTAACAAAGTTTATAGTAAATAATAAGCATTAAAAACATAATAAAAAGTATAATTAAATACATAAGATAAAAATCAAATTAAAATTGTACAAAAAACATCTTGTCTAGTCTAAAACAATCAGATTATACAGTACATACACACAAAGAGTCAGCAAAAAAAAGATATACTCACTAAATAAAAAGAAATAGTACGATGTATATTATATTAATTAATTTGATCATATTATTATCACATTTATTGCCATTTGTTATATATTGATATATATTATATCAATATATACCAAATGGCAATAAATTTGGAATCAAAATATTTATACTAATTTTTGTGTATAAATTTTTGGGCTGACTCTAGTTATAAGGATAATCATAATTTTAATTGTCTCAGTTCAACTTTCTATTTAAAAGAATTTTATATAAGCAAAAATAGCTAATATAAGTTATGATAACATAACATAACTAAATGTACCATTTGTTAAGTCAAATACTTATAATATTTAAATATTGAAATATTAAAATTCAATATTTAAATATTAAAATCTTGGTAAAATTCTGTATGTAAGATGGTAATATGTAAAATATTATTTGTCTGCTTTAATCAGTCAATCAGACAGAAATGAACACAATACAACTACGAGCTTAGTCGAGTATTTAATGTGTGTGTGTGTGTGTGTGTGTGTGTGTGTGTGTGCGTGTAGTCAGTACTCTCTGCAGCGTGTTGTCGATGTGGTGAAGCGCTCCGAGATGAGCCGGTGGAGTCGGTATCTCCTGGAGCTCGAGCTGATGGAGGCGTCAGGAGCTCGAGTGCGACTCGTTCAATACGTCCACGCGTTCCTGCAGAGCGCCCTGGGGCAGAGCTGGAGCACACCGCCGCGGCTGTGTTACTCAAAGAGCTTCATGTGGAACCCTGACGCTACCATACACATCATAGTACCAGGTCTCACACATACGCACACACACACACACACACACACACACACACACTCTCACACACACACATGTATGCACAAGCATTAGTAAAACATTTATTAATTAATCTGGTTTCATGAGGAAATACAAATACTTCATTGTGTTAAAGGATGCAGTAGATGTTTCAGATAAACTGTTTTGTTAAGAATGCGTGTGTGTGTGTGTGTGTGTGTGTGTGTAGTGAAGAACCAGGCTCGCTGGGTGAAGAAGCTCATTGTGGACATGGAGGAGCTTTACCATGTCACGGGAGACAACAACTTTAACCTCATCATCACAGATTACTCCAGCACTGATATGGATGTAGAACAGGCTCTGAAGGAGTCTCGCCTTCCCAAGTACACACACACACACACACACACACACACACACACACACTCTGATGTAGTGGATGTTCAGGGTGTAAAAGGATTGTTATACATTGGATAAATTGACTGTGTGTGTGTGTGTGTGTGTGTGTGTGTGTGTGTGTGTGTGTGTGTGTGTGTGGATCTCTTCCAGGTATCAGTACCTAAGACTAAATGGAAACTTTGAGAGGTCAGCTGGTCTTCAGGCTGGAATAAACCTCATCACAGTGAGTACACACACACACACCCTAAAACACACACACACACACAGCTTGTAAAACCTACAGCCTGTAACAAACACACCCTTTAACATCTTATTGACTTTAAGAGAGAGCTGAGATGCTGTAGTCTGTGGTAAAAGGGAAATAAAGCACTTCAGTCTGTGTTGTTTTGTTACAGGTCAGTCTGTAAACACTAAACTTCTGGTTGCTAAGCAACAGAGCAGACAGTGGTTTGGACATTCTCTAGACAGAACAACTGTAGTGTGTTTGAACTTACCCTGTTATACACTTAACACCTCATAATAACTTAAAGTTCATTATATTTGTGTATTTTTCTTCTATTTCATATTTTTATCTATCTATTTGAATAAACTATTTTTTAATTTAATTGTACTCTCTAGCGCATTTTATTGCTCGTAGAGAAACCCGTCCCTTCTTTTAGGTCACAGGCGGTCGTATAAGCATTTCACTGTGTATCATTCTGTGTATGTGACATATTTAATTTTAATCTGAATTTATGTTTCTTTGGTCTAAAACATCACAAGAACTTTAGACAATAAGTTTACACTAAAGTCACTAAAGTTTCAGAAAGTCAAATTTATGTCCTGCATCAGGCAAAGACAACAACTAAGGAGATAAAACTGAAATTACTGGAACAGAAACACATCCTGAATGAGTGTGATGGAAGATCACACAAATGCCTGGTGGAGTCACATGGTCAGAATTATGCAGTAGAAACCAGAGCTATGTTTAATAATAAAAGTTAGAGCATTTCCACCAACACACACACACACACTCACACACTCACAGGATTGAGACTAAACAGCTGTGTGTCCATAGGAAAACCACTTGTTAGTGAGACTCATCAGAAAAAAGCTTCAGTTTGACAGGGAGCATAAAGACTGGACTTTGGAGCGATGGGAAAAGGTCATGTGACCTGGTGAGTCCAGATTGAGCCTATCCTGTGCTGGAGAAGTTTAATACAAGATGTCGACACAATGACATGCGGCGAGCTCAGAGTTAAGGGGAGCTTTCCCAGATTTCCCAGCAGGACCTCCAAGTCGAGGGTCTGTTTCCAGAATGCTGCAAACACAGGAGCGGTTCCCCGGACTGTACTTTGAGAACCATGGCTCTAACTCTGTTTATCAGACACACTTTAATGTGATGTTTCCTGGAGCGGGATAGAGTGTGATATCTGCAACTTGTGTTTTTCTCCCCAGGATAATCACAGCATCGTGTTTCTGTGCGACCTGCATCTCCACTTCCCGATGAATTTCTTTGACTTGGTGAGGAAACACTGTGTTGAAGGTCAGACGGCTTTTGCTCCTATAGTGATGAGGCTTAACTGTGGAGCGACGCCAGAGGAACCAGACGGTACACACTCGCACAGCACTCCTCTGTCATTCTCTTTAATGAAGAAATGTACAGTACCAAAAGTCTGAACACACCTTCATATTTGATTAGGTTTATGTTCTCAGGCGAACACATGTAACATTTTTCACTGTGCCATCATTTGTTTAACAAAAATGAAGCCAAAAAAAAAAAAAAAAACATGTGGGCAATACGAAGGACCCCACTGATTCAATAGCTTGTGGCTCCACCTTTAGCAACAAATATGTCGCTGAGCATTAAGGTCAAACAAATCCACTTTGGTCCCATGTGTCCATATTGTTCCAGAAGTCAGTTGTGATTTGTTCAGATACTGTTTTGTAATCCGCAGCCGTGCTTTCATGTTCTTTTTAGACAGAAGGGGTTTTCTCCTCGCACACAAAACCATACTAGTTCTCCTTTCAAACAAACCATACTTGTTCAGTCTTCTTCTAATTGTGCTGTCATGGACTTTAATATTTAACATGCTCAGTGAGGCTTGTAGGGTCTGAGATGTAGCTCTTGGTTTGATTGTATTTCTCTGAGCATGGCACGGTCTCACCTGGGGGTGAATGTTTTTTAGCAGCACCTAAATGATTAGCAGCACCTGGCTGCAACTTACCCTCTTAAAAGTTTTTGACTTTTTTTATTTTTTTTTTTATTAAATAATGGCAAGGATGCCGCCTTACACCTCCAGGGTCCGGGTTCGATTCACGGCCAGGCCAGATTCCCGTCTCTGTGTGCATGGAATTTGCATGTTCTTCTTGTGCTTGGTGGGTTTCCTCCGGGTACTCCGGTTTCCTCCCACAGTCCAAAGACATGCAGTTTAGGCTAATTGGCGTTCCCAAATTGCCCGTAGTGTGTGTGTGAGTGTGTTGGGTGTGTGTGTATGTGTGTGTGCCCTGTAATGGATTGGCACCCTGTCCAGGGTGTACCCTGCCTCATGCCCTAAGTCTCCTGGGATAGGCTCCGCCCCCACAACCCTGAATACAGGATAAAGCGGTATAGACGATGAGTGAGTGAGTAATGGCAAGGATGAAAAAAGTTATGTGTTGATGTTCGTTTAAAGTTGTATTTGTCAAATACTGAGACCAGAGCTAAAGGCAAATCATCATATGGAATTATGTAGTCAACAATGCACAATATACAGTATTTTGAATTCTTCAAAGTAGCCGCCTTCTGCTTTGATGACAGCTTTGCGCACTCCTGGCATTTTCCTGGCAGTCGCCTTATGAGGTTGTCTCCAGGAATGATCTTCCACAACCTGGAAGGAGTTCCTAGAGGTGTTGAGTAATCACCCTCTGGTCTAGCTCATCCCAGACCATCTCATATGGATGTAGATTGGGTGATCTACATGTGAGGGCCGGGTCATCTGATGTAGCGTTCCATCACTCTATTTCTTGGAAAAATAGCTCCTACACAACTTAGAAGTGTGCTTGGCGGTCATTGTCCTGATGGTCCCAAACTAGATGGGATGGCAAAATGCTGTGGTCGTCATGCTGGTTAAGTCTGCTCTCAATTTTGAATATGGCACCGATAGTGTCACCAGCAAACCACCCCCACACCCTCACCCCTCCTCCCCCATGCTTCACAGTGGGAACCACACATTCAGGAACCGTCTGTTCACCCTTTCTACACACGCTTTCAAAAGATTTGCAGTTAAAACCAAAACTTCTGCTTGTTGTTAACCCTGAAGGCCTGAGTGAACTCCCTGCAGTTCCCTCTGAACAGTGGATGTTGAAATACACTATATTGCCAAAAGTATTCGCTCGCCTGCCATCACATGCATTTGAACTTGAGTAACATCATATTAAACCCTATGGATTAAGAATGGGATGTTACTCAGGTTCATGTGCACGTGAAGGCAGGTGAGCAGATACTTTTGGCGATATAGTGTATGTTTGCTGCATGGGGTACAAGAAGCATTTATGTGAGCTCTAATCTGAGGTGCTGTAAACTGGTGGTTTTTGAGGCTGTTCAATCTATTCAACTTTTCCCCTGCAGTAGAGGTAGCTCTTGGTCTTCCTTTACTGGGTCGGTCCTCATGAGAACCAGTTTCATCACGGTGTTTGATGGTTTTGGGCGACTGCTCTTGGGGATACATTCAAAGATCTTCAGATTTTTCAGATTGACTGACGTTCATTTCTTAAAGTAACGATGGACTGTCTTTTCTATTTACATAACTGAGTGTATCTTGCCAAAATATGGATTTGCACTGTATTTGTAGCAGCACTAATAGGGCTATTGACTCTGTACACACCCTTCCTCTGCACGAGGCAACTGATTGGTCTAAAGCACATTAAGAAGGCATGAAATGTCACAGATTACCTCACACACCTGTGACCTAAATAAAACCATCCCAGGTGACTGCCTTGTGACTAATGAGAGAATGTCATGAGTGTGGTGAGCTGTCATCAAAGCTGAAGGAGAAGGTGCGCCCGAACTTCAATGCAGTTTATGAATTATTATGAACTTATTAGCCTTTCACAGTTAAATGTAAATGAATATTAAATGTGGTGGATGAATAGTAAACCATAATTAATCTCATTAACGGTTAATCGATGCATCACTACAATAAAGATAATGAAGTCTCTTCATCTTTATCTAAAAGTTTCCTTCAAACTGAATGATAAATAAACTTTGATAACTTTCTTAGTCAACATTCCCCAATTGCTTTAAGCTATATCTATATGGCTTCTCATTCTGATGAGTTTTATTAATTCATTAATTTATTGTGCCCTGAATCAGAATTAAAGCAGCACTGAGTAAGTTTTCTTTGTTGTTGTTTGTGACATGCCGATCGCGGTCCTCCTGCGACTCGCTGCCTCCTGCTGAGACTCCACAGTAATGTGTTATTGTGCTCTGCAGGTTACTGGGAGGTGAACGGTTTTGGTTTGCTGGGTATTTATAAATCTGACCTGAACACTGTAGGAGGCATGAACACCAAAGAATTCAAGAACCGCTGGGGAGGAGAGGACTGGGAACTCCTGGACAGGTGAGACGTAGTGCACTGACACTGTGACAGACGTTCATGACCTCGCTCTTCGATATAGCACTTTACACAGTCAGTAAAGTGCATCCACAGGGAGTCATTCCATCCATCACTGACGACGATGAACATGTCAGCAGGTGTGTGTCTGTGTGTGTGTGTGTGTGTGTGTGTGTGTGTGTGTGTGTGTGTGAGAGAAGGAGAGATGCGTAGGTTAAATAAGGAAACATACTTCCAGCATAGCAGCATGATGTATGCATGAAATAGGACGAGCATTTTCAGCGGGACGTCACACGACTGCCAGTATCGCGCTCCTGTAGAGAGATTTTGGGTTGCCAGATTTGTGCACATTGTGCCTTTTGACCTTTGTACAGTACTGTGTGTAAACTTTCAACCTTGGAAACGGTGTGTACGAAAACAGCTATAGATTCTTTCTTTCTTTCTTTCTTTCTTTCTTTCTTTCTTTCTTTTGAATGAGACGCAGCTTAACCGTGTGCATGCACATCTGCGTCATGGATGTGCCCGGGTGAGGGGTGAACCAGGACTACACCTCTTGTTGTTTCATGCCTGCCATATCATTTAGCAATCTATGCAAAGTATGAACACAAGTAGTTTAGGTTCAAATAATTTTATTTACTTCCTCGTGCAGAGCAAAAGGAGGTGCATTTTAACAAAATCATGATTTCTGTCAAAAGCACAACACGTTCTCGCCGTTCCAGATCATCAGCTTCCCATAACCCTGCAGTGCGGCGTAGTCCCTCAACACGGGGCCGCTTCTACTGTTTTCGGCCCTGAGGTTCAACCAAATGAAATTTGTCACACATTGGTGATGTGATGCAGTTTAAAAATGTAGTTCTTCAAATAAGTAAAACACAGAATATTTGCAACAACTCGTTATTGTTATTATTGTTACAGTTGTTGGTTGGAGACAAATTGTGTTAATATTTTTTTCTGATCACATCCTGAGCCTCATCTGTCACACACTTCTTACTCAAGAAGTCTTACAGTATATATTAAATGTATATTAGACATTTAGTGCACTCTGTTATGCAGAAAGACTTAAAGAATTGGAATCTTTGGAGTCATTTAAGGACTTTTCTGCTTTTAGCAGTCGTCTTATGTTATAGCATTCATTAAAAATGATAAAAACTAAACACAGTGAGCCAACACGAGGCTGAAAATAACAAAAAATAAAACTAATTATCCAGTTCTGATCAAATGTAATGATGAAAGAGACAGCAGCGTGTGTGAACACAGCGGTGACGGTCAGTCTGTGCGGTTAACACTCCTCCGCTCGCGCTGGATTTAGCACACGTCTATTATTATTAGTATTATTTCATATATTTATAGGAATAGAAGCGAGTCAAAATAACTTCCACCTCTGTTTTTAACCCTTTACCCTTGATGGTTCTCTCTGTGCGCCCATCTGCCCGCACACACACCACTAAATGCAAATGAGATGTGCCAGGACGGAGCTTTGCCCTTTACGGGGATCTGCACACACACACACACACACACACACACACACACACACACACACACACACACACACAGAAAGAAAATCAGGCTTTCTATAACTTCTGTAAATCTCTTAAAATAACAAACAAAGCAAAAAAACCACAAATGTAGATTTTGTTGTTTTTTTGTTGTTTTTAAAGAAAAGAGAAATATTAGATGCCGGTAATGAACGAAAATGTTAATGTCACTTTAAGTAAATATTAATTATTTAGCGTTTCATAGCGGTTAAGGTATTCCGTTTAATTTCCAGCTAACTAGCAGGTTTATGATACAGATATTTTATTTCCTGCACAGTAAAAGAATGTGTGTTTGATTTGTGTATAAACAGGACAAATAATTGACAAATAAATGATCACCGAGCTCATTAAATTACATGCAGTAATGTTTCATATAACTTGTACTCGTAATGTGTACAATAATCTCACTAATATAAACCAGTTAACATGATTAGACTTCTGTGACGGCAGGATGTGAATAAATTCCTCCTCGCTGAGATCATCATAGAAACCAAAACATTTCAGAAATCTTCTCATACTAGTGTTTTTTTGTTTTTTTTTGGTGCGTGCGAGTACTTGTTCCGGTCGAGCCTGTTCTTCCAGCTCCTCGCTCGAATGTCTCGCACTTTAGAAAACCGACATGACCTGAAGCTGGTCTCGGGGTGTTCCATGGAAGCGCTGACGCCTCGCCGTGCACTAACACGCTTGTGTCATGTGTCTGGTTCGATGTAGGATCGTGGAGGCGGGGCTGGATGTGACACGTCTGTACTTGAGGAATTTCTTCCACTTCCACCACTCCAGACGCGGCATGTGGAACCGCAAAATACTGCGCGGCACGTAGAACCAGCGACACCTGCGTCCTGGGAGACGGCGCTCACTGTGGCACTCTAACCGGCGTTCACCCTCAGCACGCATCCATCTGCCTGCAGGCATGTCACCCCACTGTGGGTGGAGCCAGGGCATCACGCCAAGGTTTGATTGGTTGGTCCTCACTAGATAAAATAGTGATGTCACAACTATGGACTTTTTTTTTCCTTATCCGTGTCACATGTGAGTTACACCGCGAGGGGGCGGAGTTTGTCTAAAACAGAGATGCGGCTCGGTTATGCTCGATTATAATCTTGAACTTTCAACACGGGGGTTTTTTTTCCGCGTGATATCAGCTCATGTGAGGAGCACTGTCAGCGCCACCATGTGACAGTTTGAAGTAACTCCACATCATGAGGCTGAACTTAACATTTCGACTGTAAACACACTCTAAACCACTGCTTATATATGTTGACATTAAACACATACCTGTACATGACATTACTGTTAATTTATTACCAGCTTCTTCGCTTTAATGTTCCGAGGACGTTGGAGGAGATGCATCTTAATCAGGGACGTCTGAAGGAGAGAATATCGCATAAATCTAAAATGACTTTCAGGTTTGTCTGTAAGTGGAGCAGATGAGCGCTTGCTCAGGGTTTCCTTCACACTGTGAGCAGCGGTTTTCTTTACAGAGGAGAGAGTTGATTAGACATTAGCTCTCAGGTGATTAGACTGTGAATGCTCGGTTTTCACCGACTCCGTTACAGCCGTACGTGTGTTTCTGACGCTTCACCGCTCTGGAAGTGGAGTGACGTCAGTGCAGATAATTAGCAGGACTATTTAAAGTGGACCAATCCGTTTTTAATGAGCTTTATATAAGTGTCAGAGGTTTACAAAGTAATCTAAAATCTAAAATTTTTATTGCCAAGCAGAAACAAAATACTTCTTATTTCCTTAACACACCCATGTTCAAGTGTTTCCCACCAGTTTTCAGCTAATCGGTTATACAGACACAAAATAATTTTATTTCAGCAGCAACAAATCTATTGTGTGTTAATGGAAGTGTGTTAATTTACAATGAAACCCGTAATGGTGATGCAAAACTTGAGTAGTGATGCAACTTGGAGCTAAAGAACTTTATCTTAGCGGTTAGCTGGTAACTGCGAGTGGTTAAGCCAACCTCTTTATGCCCTTAAGAAACGAATATATCCAGGGAACATCTCAGAGGATTTCCGCCATCACTGGCACTGTGTGTGTGTGTGTGTGTGTGTGTGTGTGTGTGTGTGTGTGTGTGTGTGTGTGTGTGTGTGTGTGTGTGTGTGTCTGTGTCTGTGTGTCTTTCCTCAGATGATGGGAGTAAAAGATGCTGAGTGTTTGGTGTGACTTGCCTTTTGATCAAAATCTTGAAATAAAAATGGTAACTGGGTGGAGCCAAGCAATGAGTCGGGCGGAGATTCTAATTATTTTTTATTTTTTATCTAAATTATACGGTCATATTAAGGGGGACAAAAATCTATTCAAGCACCAAGAAATAAACAAGTGATTTGGGATGAAAACAGGGACCTTTTTTATTTTATGGTTTTAAAACACCTTTAAAAAGTATGTTACTGTGTAATTATTCGGAGAGGTTATTTTCTGTATCCTGAGTGTAGTGTATAGAGGCACAAACTTCCCGCAATCTGGGTTTGTTTTTGTTTTTTTTTTCTTGGCCTTTTACACACTCACCGTGCCTTTATTATGACTCTCTGTGGTTCAGGGTTTGTTTAAATGATTTGCTGTATGTTAAACTGTAAAGTCATACATTTCTGCACAAGGCGATCTGTTTGCTCAGGAATATTAAACCAGCTTCAATAAAAACAAAAGTGCCTTTTGGTTCTAAACAAGGTGAAATAATGAAAAAAAAATTGCATTTGGATTATTCTCTTCTCTTTTATTTTTTTACCCAGAATGCAATGTTTTATTCAAATTTATATACACCTTTATTTATTTGTAGGTTTCTAAGGGAAAAGAGACAGGTGGGTGATGCAGACTTCATGTATACTGTGTGTATGGAATGATACTTTTGTCTCTGGGACTTGGAATTAAATTATAAAATGTTTATATAAAGTTTTGAAATTGCTCTGCTGTAATGTTCAAGAAAGTAAATCACTTTTAAATTATTAAATGTTTTGCAGCACAGTTGCAAATTCATACAAAATTCATATAAAAATCTGATTTCGCATTGTAAACAATGTACTGTGTATTTCTATATCTGTCTACACTTCTTTACATTTTAATCTATATTATATTATATTATATTATATTATTTTATATTATATTATATTTGAAGAACTTAACACTGGAATTAATTTAAAAACATTTGGTATTATTCAATGAAATTTAATTCTATTAATTTTAGAACTACACACAAATTCAAATTGTTCATTTTAATAGAATTTTTATTATTTATTAAAGAGGAGATAAAATGTTTGATGGTGTTTGAGTATTCATTTTACATAGTTTGATTTCTTTAAAATATTCTAAAACCAATATTAAATAGTAATTCATTAAATAGCAAATTAAATAAATTACTTGGATCTGCAAGTACGTAGTTGGTTCATGAATATTTCATGAATAATTCATGTGGTTTATCACCTGATTATAGTTGTGCAGGAAGTGTGGGGTTTTTGTGTTGTTTAATGATTTTGTTTGTTTTTGTCCTCCAGCTAATTTTGTTTATAGACAGAAGCAGAAACATAATCCTCTTTTTCTTGTTAAAACTCATGCCATTGTTATTTTTAAGCAGGGACATCGGCTGGCATTTAAACACACACACACACACACACACACACACACACACACACACACACACACTATATATATATATATATTCATTAAGCCTGAGCTCTTTTCAGAATGCATGCCTGTGGCTGTAAATCACACACTGCAGTGTTTCAGACAGTGGTGTATTTAGACAGGTGTGTTATTACTCCTGTCCTTGAACAGAAGACTTTGAGATTTCTCTCTCTATATCTCTCTCACACACACACACACACACACGCACACGAACATGCTTCATCACATCTGAACATGTCGGGCCAGTTTTGTGAAGTGAAGTGATCAGCGCACTCCTGACGTTCTCCGATCAACACATAACTTGTCTCTTCCTGAAGAGACGCGTCTGTGTGTGAACTGTACACACACTCATTCACCAACACCACTCGCACCTTACAGGAACTCGGCTAGTCCTGACTCGCTCCAACACAACATTAAAGGAGTTCCTGGGAGGCCGGCGTTTCAGATGTGAATCAGACAGTCCGATCACGGCTCCGGCGTACTGAGAGAACTTTCTACCTTGATGGTGTCCAAGCTCTAGTGAGACACTGGGATCAGTGTATCAGGGGATTATACAGAGACATAAAGGAAGTGTTTACTCTCAGGACTGAGTTCTGTTATTCTGTACAATCAAAAGTCCCACCTTGACTCAAACACACCTCATACATACGAACCCTGACAGAACCGCCTGCAGAACCCACTGAAGTGTACTTGATGTTCTGAACAGTGTGAGTCAAAACTAACTTTTCATTTAAAATGTTTCCTTTAGTTAATGTTTTATTAGAAATTGCACGTGCACACACACACAGAATTTTAAAAATGATTGTAGTTTAGACATTAGCTTTAAATCCAGACTGATGATGATGATGATGATGATGATCAGACATGGTGTGGAAAGTAACCTAAGTAACCTCTAATGCAACAATGTAACAGTGTAATCATGTAATAAATATTTCCATGTAACAATGATTCTGTTTTACAGTAATTTGTTTTCTCTTGCGCACAGACACACACACACACACACACTGTTATGTAGAGTAGAGTGTGTTCACTGTCCTCCACCAGCAGCGTCGAACATCTTCTTCCTGCCCTCCATCCCTGACATGGCCTCCACGTTCTTACGCCAGTCTCCCACTTCACTAGTTAGCACCTACACACACACACACACACACACACATTAATTAGGAAAAAAAAAAAATTTTAATTCATAACCTTTTATGTGTGTGTGTGTGTGTACCTTCTCCTGTTTAATGTCCTCCTTCTTGACGGACTTGAGGTTGGCCCTGAGGTCCATGGAGCCTTTGTGTTTGGAGCCGAGTAAAGCTCTCATCATCTCATCAGCCGACACGCGAACCTTCCTCAGAGCCGGCTTCTTAAATTTACCTCCGAGATCCTGCACCTTCAGCTTCAGCTCGTGAATCTGTACCCCACACACACACACACACACAAACAATAAGCAAGGAGTACCTTGATCTGTCTTAACAGAGTTCATTGTGTGTGTGTGTGTGTGTGTGTGTGTGTGTGTGTACTCACTTCTTTATTGTTCTTGTTGGCTTTCGCTTCAAAGTCATATCTCTCCTCATCCACCTCATCGATCTTAGAGTGAAGCTGTCGACACAGTTTCTGCACACACACACACACACACTTTACAAACCATATTGAAACTTCAAACTATCTCTGTCTCCAATTCATTACAGATTTATTTTATGTTGTGTTCGAGTCAAAGTGGGACTTTTGATTGTACAGAATAACAGAACTCAGTCCTGAGAGTAAAAACTCCCTTTATGTCTCTATATAATCCCCTGATACACTAATGCACTTATCCCAGTGTCTCACTAGAGCTTGGACACCATCAAGGTAGAACGATCTCTCAGTACACCGTAGACATGATCGGACTGTCTGCCTGATTCCCATCTGAAACGCCGGCCTCCCAGGAACTCCTTTAACATGTGGAGATGTCTTGGAGCGAGTCAGGAAAAGTCTTCTGTAAATGTCAATCAATTTTATGCCTTCATTCACCTCAAATTTTATCTCAAGTCTCAGTTTGACTTATTCAACTGGTTTATTATTTTCCTGTACTTGTTAACGCACTGCTTGATTAATGAAGTTTTACTTCCCAAATATGTTTTTTTATTCTTCTTCTCATACTGTGGAACATTCTTTAATTACTGAATTCTAATTAATGTTTATAGAATCTGATTTTTTTTCTTTTTTAGATTACTTTAGATTTTCAGTTTATTAAATATGTATTTTCTGTAATTTATTGTTTAATTTAAAAAGATAATCATTTACAAGCTAGGGGCGTGGTCATTTATTTATGCTCATTATTTTGCACGTGTAGAATATTTCTATTAAAAAGATTTTAAGTAGTAGCTATATGTTTACCTAATTTTAAATTTTCACCTTTCTGACATCGTCTGGTATGAGCTGATCCCCCCCCACAACCCCCACCCACCCCCCAGTCGCAGCCCCTCCCGCCCGATCCCCTGTCACTCACATGCAGCTCGTCCATGGAGAGGCCGGAGATCTGTAGAGGCGGGAGTTTCTCCCCCAGGTAGCGCACCTTCTCCTCATCACGGGTCGCTGTCTCCTGCTCCAGGTCCTCCATCGCCCTCTGCAGGAGCAGCATCTGAACACACACACACACACACCCACACCGCATGCTGGATGAACATTTGTCCTCACACTGATGTCTACACATGACCAGGCTTTCACACGTGAAATTCTTCAGTACAATTTATTTATTTTGGCATCTTTATAATAATTTTTATGTCATTCTTTTACACACCAGTTTTATACCCAGATTTTTTTTGTTGTTAATTAATTAATTTACTAATTTACAAGTGGCCCCTTCACTCTAACCTCTGATTTTCTCACGTGCTACGTGTCGTTTTATTTCACGCACACGTTATTTATTATTCACGAGTTCACGTGCAGTTTCAAGGTACAACACGTTAAAAACTCGTTATTTAAAGGACAAACAAACTGATTTCTAACACAAAAAGATGATACTGTAGATCTCTAGATCAGAGTAAATTAGATCAGATTCACGCTTACCTTCAGCGAGAGTTTCCTCGAGGCTGAGATCTTACACTTGGGCTAGAAAAAAATATATATATAATAGAAAAGTAAATAAAAACATAAAATATAATGTTTATCTATTGTATTGGCCTGCAAAAAAAATCTATGGTTTTTAAGTGTTTTTGAAAAAAAAAAATGAAAAAAGACAAAACCTTAACATTGGCCCGAGGAGGCATCGGTCTGGGAGAATCCTGTACAAACAAACAAACAAACAAACAAGACAATACATGCATGTAAAATGGGTTCATATTCAGACTTCAAACACGCATTTTTAGATTCCTTAAAATCTAAACTTAATGTTTTTAGGTACTTATTAATCTTATAGAAATATATTTAAAACATTTGTGACATAAAAATATATATATTTGTTTTAATGAATTTACTAAAGACACTTACACTGTTGTTGAGGTTTTAGCAGAAGTGTGGAAGGAAAAAGACACAAAAAGTTGAATGAAAATATGAATGAGTTTATACGAGCAAACTTTATAGAAACACATGATGTAGATGCGTTTAAGTGAATCAGAAAAGACTGAAGAAGAAGTTTGAGTGAAATCAACTCACTGAGACATTGTGGAGCTGTAGAGAGACAGAACAATCACCTGATCACCTGATCAACCTGAACAGAGAATCAGTGTTTAAACCGTGTAGAGAGAGAACGAGTGAGGATTCTGCCATTCATTTAAAATCAGTTACGTACAGTGTTAGTGTGTGTGTGTGTGTGTGTACAGTGTTAGTGTGTGTGTGTGTGTGTACAGTGTTAGTGTGTGTGTGTGTACAGTGTTAGTGTGTGTGTGTGTGTGTGTGTGAGAGAGAGAGAGAGAGTACATTACCTGTGGATGAGAGATGCACGTGGACACTGAAAGCTCAGCGCTCAGAGACAATGGGTTTTATGTGTGTGTGTGTGTGTGTGTGTGTGTGTGTGTGTGAGAGAGAGAGAGAGAGAGAGGGATGGAGAGATGGCAGCGATATAATTATAGCACAGGAATTCTACTGAACAGACAGCTGCTTTTAGCTTGACAAAGGCTGACGTGTTTGTGTGTGTGTGTGTGTGTGTGTGTGTGTGTGTGTGTGTGTGTGTGTGTGTGTGAGATGAAGAATAGACCTATCCATTCACAAACACAAGGACACATAAAGATCTTCTTTCATGCCCGAAGTTCATTTCATTAGTCTCTTCTGTTTGTCGTGGATCACTATCCTGTCCTAGTAAACTCTCTCTCACACACACACACACACACACACACACATACAACACCGAACAGTACAGCAAAGCAGGTTTATATCATTATTATTATTATTATTATTATTATTATTGCGGTTGTTTCTATAGCAACAGCTCCTTCCTGTGGGTCATTAATATGTAGCGCTGGTGTAAGGAGTCTCCAGTGTCAGCGAGGTGTGAAAGTCAGAGGTAAAGCTGGAACTGTAAGATTTCCCACATCTTCAGTTTCTTGGTCACATGACAGCTGAAAGGTTTTCGTCTTGTTGTGAGTATTGTGAGAGAGAATGAAGTGAGACAGGTGAGGGGACGAGTGTTTATAGCTGCTGTAGCGTAAGCGAGAGCAGGAACTCACTCGTGTAACAGAGCACAAAACATAACTATAAATGGATAAAAAGCTAAACATAGTAACAGTTGCTGTGGTAAAACACTCAGGGGCACGCGGTTAGAGGAAATCAATCAACCTTTCTGTATCTCTGTGGATGAAACCTGATGAAATTTAATGCAAGACATTTATAAGATGTGTTTAACATTTCAAAGGTTCAATTAGGTCAATTAATTTAAGTTCACCTACGATTATACGTTTCCATGAGTTTGTTTAATCATTCTTTTTCATGCAGTAGATCACACATCATTAAATTACTGTAAGTTATTCTAATTAGAAATAGTTAAAGACAGTTTGAAATACAGTTTTAGAAAACAGAAGTGTTTATTGTCTATCAGTGGAAACTCTCGCAGAACTAAACTTCAACAAGATTCAAGGAAAAATTGTAATAATTCAATTTAATACAAGATATTTCTAAGATATGTTTAACATTAAAAAAAATAACTTACGCTTATGGGATCATGTACGATCATAAATAGGTTTATTTATTTGTTAGTTAGTTTATTTATTAACACTAACAGAAATAATCCCTGATGCTCATGCAGGACATTACACAGACACGGAAATAAATTATTATCAATTATTTTCATTTGGAATAATTAGATAGGGTTTATAGTGTTTTTAAACAATTTATTTATATATATTAATTCTTTTGGTGGAAACCCTAGAAGGTTCCATGTTCAAACACTAGAATACATTTTTATTTCAGGAAAAAAAAAGGTTCCAAGAAAAATGTTCTGTTTGGAAATACTGAATCAAATAACGAACCCTCGGGGGTTTCGGGAAAAACATTCTTGCTGAGAATCACATTAATAACAAAGTGAATAATTAAGTAATTAATTAACAAACAAACAAATTAATCATTAAGTAGAAATAAATAAACATCAGCATAGCCTGGAATGGAGGCACTAAACTACATTACCCATCAGCCCCAGCAGACACATGTCCATGATCACTTTCACCTGCGTATCATTTTATCTCATTAACTTATTAGCCGCGGTTTTAGTGTTTATCTAATTCTTTATTAAGGTTCTGTTCTCTGTCTGTTTCTTTCTTAAGCTTCTTCTTGAGACAAAAAAAATATTCTGTACCAAGGCTGAAACAAGCTGCTTAGATTTTTTCCCCCTGATGTGACCTCATATAAGAAGAGCCCCTCCCCCGGCGTGTTGCTCAGCTCTGCTGTTCTCTTGGGGGCGTGGCTCATTTACACTCACACACTGAAGTGTGAAAAGGGAGTGTGAGGTGTGTAAAGTGTATTATCTGAGGAGTGTTTCAGCTGTGGCTAAAATAGACACACGAGAGTGTGTGTGGTGTGTGTGTGTGTGTGTGTGTGTGTGTGTGTGTGTGAGTGTGAGGAAACACCTCAGCTGAGTCTCAGCACTAAACCTCGACACACTCTCTATTTATTCAGCAACCTTTCCACCGTCACAGCAGAGGCATGTATGTTCTCCAGAATATGCACCACTGTGGCCATCTGTCACCGACACACACACACACACACACACACAAAAGGTGATGAGAATATCTCTAAGTGAATGTGCCAATATTAGCACATTTCCACCTAAGGATACTCAAGAATGTAAAATACAATCACTGTGTGTGTGTGTGTGTGTGTGTGTGTGTGTGTAGCTGAGGTCATCCAACAGTGTATTAAAAGGATTTAATTATAGGATTGACGATGTGGTGTTAATGTTCAGTGACTAACCCTCAGACTTTACGTCTGCGATCCTGTGAAATGTTTGTTACCGATCAGCCATAACATTAAAAACACCTGCCTAGTACAGTCTAGCGCCCCCTTGTGCCAAACGCTGAAACCGTGCTGACTCGTTGAGGCCTGGATTGTGAGGTGGAGCCTCTGTGGATCAGACGTGATTCTCCAGCACGTCACACATCAGACTGAGATCAGGAGAATTTGAGGGCGGAGTAATCACCTTAAACTCTTTGTCGTGTTCCTCAAACAGTTCCTGAACTGTGTGTGTGTATGTGTGTGTGTGTGTGTGTGTCAGGGCACATTATCCTGCTAAAACACAGCATTTGGGAACACAGTCTTCATGAAGGTGTGTAACAGTGTTTAGGTAGGTGGGGCGTGTCAGAGTTACACCCACATAAAGGGCAGGACCCGAGGATTTCCAGCAGAACATTCAATTCAATTCAATTTTAAATTTTATTTATATATAATGGTCATTGTCTCAAAGCAGCTTCACAAAATGAAAGAAATTAAAAATAATAATAATAATAATAATAATAAAAAAAAAATAATAATAATAATAAATTGTGTATGTGTGAGAAAAATGTGTCTAGATAATAATGAGATGAATGAATGAAATG
>JAOVVA010000037.1:36541537-36549464 GCA_028565275.1 Leiocassis micropogon
GACATTTTGGACTCATCTAACTACAACGTGCATCTTATTCTGGTTCACTATTTATTTATTTGTCCGTTTGTTTATTTATTTATTTCCCCAAGGATATCTTTTGTTTGTTGGTTTGTTTATTTCCCCCAAGTGTATCTTTTATTTTAATTAGTTATTTGTTAGTTTGTTTTCCAAAGTGTATCTTTTATTTGTTTGTTTGTTTATTTCCCTGTATATTATTTATTTATTTAATTATTGTTTTTTATTTCCCCAAGTGCATCCTTTATTTGTTTTTGTTTGTTTCCCCAAGTTTATTTTTTGTTTGTTTATTTTTCCAAATGTATGTTGTATTTGTTAATGTATTTTTGTTTATTTGCCAAGTGTATCTTTTATTTATTTTTTGTTTTTGTTTTAGTTTTTCCCCACGTGTATCTTTTTATTTATTTGTTTGTTTATTTTATTTTTTTTGTTATTAAGTGTATTTTTGTTTGTTTGTTTGTTTTTACTCACTTGCCATTGGTGTAATACAGAAAAAGGGGTGGAGTTATTTCTCTTAGATCTTTTATACACATGCACTTGTATGCGACACGGTGTTAGATGTGAAAGTTTGGCCGTGTGGTTGACCTCGTCCCTGACCTCAGAGAACTAACAGGAGTTGACGGTTGACAAAGTAACCATCATCATCATCATCATCATCATCATCATCATCATCGCCGTCACTGTGAGCGGCGTTCTCCTCCTGGTCTGTTGGGGGTTACTCCTGACTGCTCGCTCTCAAGAGCTCATGTCAAAGACAAACTCCTTCTCAGCCACTGTGTGTGTGTGTGTGTGTGTGTGTGTGTGTGTGTGTGTGTGTGTGAGAAAGAAAGAGAGAGAGAGAGGTTTGTCCATGGTATAAAGAGCAGATGTGTGAGTTTGTGCTTGTGTGTGTTTCAGACGAGCCGGAGACACGAGACGCCTGGTGGGAGGAGATTCGACAGGAGATCAAGTCTCACGCTAAAGCTCTCGGATGCCATGCAGTGGTGGGGTACAGCGAGTCCACCAGCATCTGGTAACTCTCTCACACTCTCTCACACACACACACACACACACAGGCTCAGTAACCATCTAAGCATTTTTATCTTTGCATCTTTTTTTTAATATATGTTCGTAAACTCCTTTATCCATGATATACCTGCACATACAGTAGAATGCAAATAAAGCTTTCATTATGTGTGTGTGTGTGTGTGTGTGTGTGTGTGTGTGCGCACAGCGAGGAGGTGTGTATTCTCTCAGCATCGGGCACCGCGGCGATCCTCAGCTCCCGCTTCATGCAGGACGGCGCGCTGGACACGGACCACAGGTTGTCACGGCAACATGGCACAGAGAAGGGCGAGGGTGAGATGGGTAGTTCAGCCTCGTTAGGGTAGGTTAATCACATGACCCGTGCTGACGGACTCCTAACATCACTAAAACTTTACTAACGAGGCTGGTGTGTGTGTGTGTGTGTGTGTGGGAGTGTGGGCGGGTGGAGGCTTGGGGCGGGCCTCACACACACTAACATGTTTAAAATCAAGGAGGAAAACAAAACGTATGTATGTGTGTGTGTGTGTGTGTGTGTGTGTGCGCGCACTAGTCATTTTGAGGTCAGTCTTGGTTACTTTAGTTACTTCAATATAAAGTCAAAAATAAATACAAGCATGTTTATTATTCATTAAAAATAACAGCATAATATATAAATATCACATATATCATATGCATTACTGTACACTGTAAATTATTAATTTATAAAAAAAATGAATCAGTTAAACATAATTAATTAATTGTTAATTACTATAAAATTTCGCTTTTAAACCATTTTTTTTTCTTTGTGTAATTTAAGTGCATTTTTTCGTTGTTACAAACAAATTAAATATTTCTTTAGGACATGGATGAGGCTAAGAGGAGCGTGTGTGTGTGTGTGTGTGTGTGTCTGTGTAACTCTGTGTATGTAATGGTGCTAATTATTTGTGTGTGTGTGTGTGTCAGGTTTGATGAAGTGGTCCCTCCTGCCTGTGGGTTTTGTCACATCCCGTATGACGAGTTGAACATGCCGTTTCCGGCTCAACTCACGTACTGTCACTGCTGCCGCCGACACAAAGTCCCAGACGTGCTCTTCACCACCATAGACGTGCCGTCTGAAGCACATGTGACCGGCAAAGGCTGCCTTATACAGGCCAGGTACAACACACACACACACACACACATACACACACACACTTTATACCATTTATATTACAGTTAGAGAGTTGGTTTAGAGAGGTTATAGTTGCTATGGTGTTGCTAGGTTACTGCAGCGATGTTCCACTTAGTTGCTAAGATGTTGCAAGGCGGCTGCTATACTAAGGTCGTTGGTTGCTAGGGTGCTGCTAGGTGGCTGATGTGATGTTCCTTCTATGTGGTTGCTAGGGTGCTGCTAGGTGATTGCTGCACTAATGTAATTGGTTAGTGCGGCAACCACCTAGCATTACCCTAGCAACCATGTGGAAGGAACGTCACAGCAGTCACCTAGCAGCACTCTAGGCGGTTGCTATACTAATGTAGTTGGTTGCTAGGGTGTTGCTAGATGGTTGCTGCACTAACATAATTGGTTGCTAGGGTGTTTGTAGGCGACTGCTATGATGCTCATGATGCCCCCCCTCCGTCCCCAGGCTGTGTCGCACTAAGAAGAAGGCTCAGGGCGAGGGGAACGCCACCGCCATCAGTAACCTGCTGCCCTTCCTGGAGTACGAGCTGCACACACAGCTGATGAACAAGCTGAAGCTGCGAGGCATGAACACACTGTTCGGCCTGCGCATCCAGATCAGCGTGGGAGAGAACATGCTGCTCGGCCTGGCTGTGAGTACAGACGCAACGAACGCTTGTGGGCGTCGCCGTTTTTTTTATTTATTAATCTCCAATTACTGTAGGTTGAGCGGGTCTTTGATGTGTTACTGTTACCAGTTTTATAGTTTCAGTTTATATATTAAAACTACAAAATTATAAATAAAAAAACTAAAACTTTGAAAATATGAAACTATATTTATAATTATATAAACTTTGCCTTGTTTTATGATGTTTCCCTGATGTGGATTTGTGTGTATGTATAATGTGTGTGTGTGTGTGTGTGTTGTAGTCAGCGACAGGTGTGTATCTGACAGCGCTCCCGAGTCCAGGAGGAATCCAGATCACAGGAAAGACCCCCAGTGACATCACATACGAACAACATCTCTCAAACATGCAAAAAAAAATTAACGACACTATTGCCAAAAACAAAGATCTGTACGAGATTAACCCCCCGGTAAACACACACACACTTTCTCACTCTCATACACACACAAACGCTATGTGTGTGTGTGTGTGTGTCCCACCACTGACTCCTCTCTGATTGGTTTGTTTTTCAGGAGTTTGTTGAGGAGCTGATTGGCTCTCCGATCCCTGAGCCCCGGCAGCGCTCTCGCCTCTTCCGCTCGCACTCGGAGAGCTCGGACGAAGTGTCAGAGTTGGACCTGTCTCACGGGAAGAAGGACGCTTTTGTCCTGGAGGTGAGACAGACAGGTCAACTGTGAGATGGGCAGTGACTCATTCAGACAGGTTGATGGTCAGACGGACAGACGGCATAGACAGTTAGTCAGGTGGATGGACAAGCAGACAGATGATCAGTCAGACAAACACACAGATGGACGATAAACAGTAAGACAGATTCCCTCAGACAGTGGGTAGTCTGATACAGATATGACATCAGACAGACAGACAGTGACAGACAGACAGAGGTCATTCAGTCAGACCAACAAAATAGACAGACTTGCAGCCAGCGAGACAACCGTAACGATAGCCAGTTTGTGAGATCGTTAGTGAGACTGATGGTCAGGTGAGCAGACATGAAAGTGTCAGTCAGTGAGACGGTCAGTTGTGCAGACGGCGAGACAGTCAGATAGACAGAAATGAGCTGATGTGATCCTGTAGTTATATTCATGGTGTGCGTCCCGAAGTTAATCAGTTATGATGTCATATGTGCGTGTACGTTTACAGATCGATGATACAGACGCTTTTGAAGACATTCACTCCCTCCTCACAGACGCCCCGACACCTTCAGGTACCTCTGTCTCCTGTCCTCCTTTAAAACTTCTTTCATTGTTTATATTTAAATGTATATAATTAGTTCTGAGTGTATGAGGTCACAGTGCCTCAGAGTGAGCTGTGTGTGTTTATACACGGTGTGCACTACGCTGTGAGTCCAGGCTGATTCAGGTTGTTTCTTCTCGCGTTTCTGTGTGTGCCGTCTTCTTAGGGTTCTACAGCTGCAACACCGAAGTCATGCCTGGGATTTATAACTGGACTTCAAGTTTACAGGTCGGGTTTTTTTTTTTTATCTCCATAATCAGAGGTTTTTAATTACGGCAACGATGTGAGATGGTTTAATTGCTCTGCAGCTATTAGCAGAGATTTGTCTGTAACTTTTGTCTTTTACATCCAGATGTTTACCTCAGTGAGAGTGTTCCGACTAAGCAGCATGAATCTGACCAATCAGAGCCTGAATAAGATCTTCAGCGATCTGTGTGAGAACCTGCTCAAGGTTAGAACCTCCTTGTCTCTTTTTTCTTGTCACTGTGTAATACTGCACTAATGCCATAGTGGATTATTTTAATGTGTGTGTGTGTGTGTGTCATGTAGAGTCTGTACTTTAAATTGCGCTCCATGGTGCCCTGCTGTCTCTGTCACGTGAACTTCGCCGTTGCTGTGCCTGAGGATGAGCTCATACAGGTAACTTAACACCACTGAAGAAGTACAAATGTACCTCCGTAGAGCCGGTGTGGTTTCTGTACCAGATTGTCTGCTGTGGCTAATCACATGCGTTTATGAAAAATTTATATTAATTGCTAAAAACCAGCCAGAGGCATCAGGACAGTATTCTGAAATCTCTCTACTGGTAAGTGATGTGGTGAAAATGAGGAAAAAAACTGATAAATAGACGTGTGTGTGTGTGTGTGTGTGTGTGTGTCAGGTGGCAGTGACGGCTGTGGCCATGAGCATCGATAAAGATCAGACACTGGAGAACGGCCGACAAAGCGGAGAGAAAACTCTTATTAAAGGTTAGAGTGTGTGTGTGTGTGTGTGTGTGTGTGTTTGTCTTGGCTCACTGTTATCCTCGGGTCCATGGTGTGCTTTCACACAAATGAGTAAATTTAATTTTTAAAAGCTAAATGTGCTAAATGTTAATGTACGGTAGTGATCAGGGATCTGTGATTAGGAGCGATAGTGATCAGTGTTCGGTTATTAGGAACAGTAGTGTGTGTGTGGTGTGTGTGGTGTGTATTAGTGCACTTTACACAGCATGTTGGGTGGTTTGTCCCCTGGTTAACCCGTTAGCCATGGCTAACCTGATCCCCGGCGCTGCTCGTTTGTCTCCTCGTCAGTTACAGAAAACGAAGAGCAGCTTCAGTTCCCTTTAGAGCTCCCTGCTGAATCCTCTTCCTCCTCCTCTTCCTCCAACCCTCCGAGCTCTGCCAAAGGTAAACCTTCACCTCTCACCTCTACCCTTTGCCTCCTTGTTCACCCCTCTGAACACACGTTTCCACAGAGGTACCTGAACCTGTAAGAAAACAATTAGATTCATTTCTCCGATATGAAACTGTTTATTTAGTAAACAGATAAAGTACCGACTGTGGAGCAGGAACTAAATGGGTACCTCTGGTGGAGGGATGCTGCTTAAGTGTACATATCTATCAGCTTTAACAGTCCTGTTTAACAGTGTGTGTGTGTGTGTGTGTGTGTGTGTGGTAGGTTTGACCGAGGTTTCAGGATCTCTCCCGAGTGCACGAGGTGAGTCTCTGTTTAATTCTCAGTGTTTTGGGGTTTTTTGTTTTTTTTTTCTTCTCCTTTTGTGTGAAACACACACTCCGGCATCAGGCGTTTTACACCTCTGTTCTTTTTTTCTTTGTGTTTTTTTCTTTCTCTCTTCCTCTCTCTGTGTATCCCTATGTTGTGTGTCTGTGTGTTATGGGGTGACGGCATGCGTTTGTCTACGGTTGTGTTTCCGTGTACTTTATGTACACCCTGTCTCTGTGTTTGCGTATGTGTGTGTGTGTGTGTGTGTGTGTGTGTCCAGCCCCCTCAGTTGATTACAGTTCCTTTACAGACAGATGCAGTTCCTGGATAGAGCAGCTTAGACTGAAAGCTCAGACCATAAGACGAGGATCGATTAAAACAAGTAGGAGATCATTCACCCTCGCCTCGCCCCGGACCCGCCGTCTGGAGTGTTTGTTTATTTATTTGTTTGTTTTTGTTTCTCCGAAATTTGGCCTGAATGATGCACGTCAGAGCATGCACTTCTCAAATCTTAATAATAGAGCATCACAAACATTAACTTAAGGCTGCTGTAAGCAATTTTTCTAAAAAAACAATTATATTTCGTGTTGAAACAACTTAAAGGTGCAGTAAGAGTTTCTCTGCAGCACACTTTGGCTAAACTTCTCTTACACATCACTAAAATAAATACTTGAGTAAAATAAATAATCTCTCTGCTTTATCCAGGTTTAATAATCAGCATGTGAACAACGATAGAGGGGCTATAAGCAACTTTTTCTAAACACACTAACACACTACAGACTAAAAGTCTGATAGCCATCACTAAGATAAATATACATTTATTAAGTAATTATAAGATAATAAAATATAATAAATAAAAACAACTACGGATATAATAAAAAAATATATTTTTCCAGGCTTTATTATCAGCATGTAAATAACTTTAAAGGTGCAATAAACACCTTTTTTCTAATCACACTTTGTCAGGAATTCGGATATCCTTCACTAAGATAAATACACAGATGAAATAAATAATCTCTTTGTCCCTGGCTTTATAATCGCATAAGCATTTTGATAGCTTGAACATAGAACCTATAGCTACTTCCTGAGTCAGGAATAAAAAATAAAAAAGTGCATGATGTCACATGGAACTTTCCTGAAAAAAACAAAGCTGCTTACTTTAGGAGTACTAGTGCACAATGCTAATGAGTGATGTTTTTGTTTGTCTACAACATGGCCGACGTTGCTTACAGCTGCTTTAATGGAGGACCGAGCGAAGTGCATGAGCTTTAGTTCCTCTGTGTGTTAATGTGGACGGTGTGATGTTACGATGCGGCGTACAGGCTTCATGTCGGAGCTGAACAGGCACCTTATGATCGTTAGTTACAGTTAAAATCAACGTGTTTTGTTTGATTTGTTTTAATTTATTCACGTTTTTTTTAAACATCAGATGCATTTTTAAAGGACTTTTATATAAAAATAATTAAGGCTTTAATCATTAACAAGGCAGCATTGATGCATTTCTAACACTGCATTAAATCATCATGGATATGTCTGGGGAAATATAGAACACATCGTTACACACACACACACACACACACACACACACACACACACCCTTTGCTCTCTTTAAAGGCTCTCAGTCTTGTGTTTGATTAAAGGTTCTGCCCTTGACAGTTAGGGTGCCTCTGAGAGCCATGTCCACTTTCTGTCTCTCTCTCTCTCTCTCTCTCTCTGTCTCTCTCAGTGTCGTCTCTGGAGAAGTCGAGTCCGTTACCAGAAGGCCGCTCCCGCTCCCTGAGGTCGAGCCGGTCGTACCCCGGAGGTTCCGTCTCTGTGGTTAAAATGACACCGCTGTCGTTTATTCCTGGAACCAAAATCATCAAATACCTCGGCATCATCAACATGTTCTTCATCAGAGAGACCACGTCACTGCGAGAGGTACGCACACACACACACACACAGAGACACACACTCTCTCTCTCCTCCTGCATACACTCATGGTCTTATGGAAATCTTGGTTTGGATTTGATCCCAGTTCAAATTCACACAAAGTAAACTGTGTTTGTGTGTGTGTGTGTGTGTGTGTGTGTGTGTGTGTGTGTGTGTGTGTGTGTGTGTGTGTGTGTGTGGGGGGGGGGGG
>JAOVVA010000037.1:36601273-36612103 GCA_028565275.1 Leiocassis micropogon
CAGGGAGGGGGTGGGGGGGGGGGTGCGCTGGTGACCCACATGATGCTGGTGCTAACAATTTTAGAAAAATTATGAACAATTTACGAGTATCTGATTTTATCCAGTCACGGCGCAGCATGAGCCGACGCTCCTCAGCGCTCTTGTAATCACAGACATAAAAACGTAAAGATGACAGATCTGTGATTGGACAGAGTCATGAGCGCTTAGTGATGCGTGATTGATAAACTCAACAGTATCTGCCGGTCTGAGCTGTGATTGGACGAGTCTGTGAGTACTTACTGAAAGTCATGAGCCTGATGATCTGTGATCAGACGATGTCATGCATGTTTAGTGATCTTTGATTGGATGATGTTGTGCACAGTTGAGCTGTGATTGGATAAACTCACCAGATTCTACTGGTCTGATCTGAGAATAGATAAATTTCACACAGTTACTAATTATGGTCGCATTCACTTAACTATTTTTAAAATGCTTACAAATCACTTACCTTATAATAAAATTTTTTTTTTTAAAAAGCACCAATTAATTAATTTGACCGATTAATGATCTGGACTGTTTTTTTTTAGCTCCGCCCACACACCTCACCTGTCAGGCTCAAACCAGGAACACTCAATTATCACCCCCCCCCCCTTTATAACTACTCCCCTGGTTTATTTGACATTAACTTTAGTTACAACTTTAATTTTTACCACTTTTATATTTCTCTGTAAAGGAATCGTATAGAAGACACCTGAAGGTTGATTGTAATTTTTTACTTTTTGGGGTCTTAACATGCTCAAAATCTCATTAAAATCAGCACACAGGTGGGAATCTGCTGCCATTAGGACACTTGAGCGGACGGTTCTCTCTTCTCAGGAGATTTTGACGATTTCGACTTTCACTGTGCAGGTCTTGGCCTCAACTCAACATGAGGACAGATATTTTGGGTTGTTTGCAAAACGCACACGGTGGATTTTGATAAACTCCTAACCGGTCGACACCAAACCGGGCCATGTGATCTCAAGACATGCAAAAGACGATGCGAAATCGCAAAGGGAGTTTAGATATCTCAAACGGTTCAGCCGTGACAAGACCTTAAACCTGTGGTGAAAAGTGTCTAATAACTCCCTTAGTTATATATAATTACATAGTGATATAATATATTACATCATATATTTCCCTTTTAAACGAACGCGTCCACCATCCATGGAGCGATAACGCAGGTGCTTGGGCCCAATCAGCGTTATTTACTATATATTTTTTTTTTATTACAGCTTTAATTTCGCTCTTGATGTATTTTATATTTCACTGAGGAGGAATCGTACAGAACACACAAAGGTTAAATGTCATTTTTAAATCTTTATTCAGGACGCTCAGAACGAGTGCAGCAGCGATAAGCGCGGAGCGACATCAGCAGGTCTGGAGACACATACACTGGACGCAGTGTGTGAGGAACAGCAGCTCCAGAGAGACGCCACCATGCGCAGCCTCGTCGACATCCAGAGGCGAGCAGAACAGCGTTGGCAGCGAGACAGAGACCGACAAATCCTCAGAGTAAACACACACACACACACACACACACACACACACACACACACACACAGAGCAGGAGAAAGAACCAGTGCAAGTTCAGCATGACGCTTCCATCCCCATGCTTCAGCACCTCTCATCTGCTGGTAAACTGGACATGCCTGAATCACAGCAGGGGGGTGGGGTCAAATACTTATGTGTGAGGAAGTGGGGGAAGCTCCACCCATTTATCTCTGTCTGCAGGTTCAGGAGCGATTGTCAATCATCCAGAACAGGAAGTCAGACGAGGACCTGCTGGGGCAGAGACGCCAGGACACGTTCAGACACCTGACCAACACGCTGCAGCAGGTACACACACACGCACGCACACACACGCGCACTCACTACGATAAGGGACAATGTGTGTGTACGTGTTGTAGGAGGACGAGCAGCAGCAGAAGGTGTTGGTCAGAGAGAAACTGCAGGAGCTGTGGAGAGAACGTTCTTACATTCTACAGTCCAGGAGAGAAAGGTAACACACACACACACACACACACACACACACACACACTCTCTCTCTCACAAACACACTAAGGATTAAATTCTTTAATTTCTGCAGGAACACGACTGAGTTTAAGGAACTCCTCACACCTACAGCTCAGCGTGCAGCCAACACAGAAGATGTGCTCAACACACCTGCACACACACACCAACACACATGAACACAACGCTCACACACACATACACGTAACACTCTCTGGCAGTCTGTAAGAGTGACGTCACAGCATGGACACGTGAACGTTTCGGACTCCTCTGTACGTCTTCCTGTCCCACGATACACTCGACTCCAGGCTGAGGAACCGCACGAGGGTCATCACTGTTTTTACTTTACATGCAGTTCAACGTCCAGAAACCAGAGGGCACTAAACCTTACAAACCACAGCTTCTTATCTTAAAAAAACGCAGTTAACGGTCTAAAATAGTGATTTATTACACAAAACACAATGTGAGATCACAGGGAAATCTGGACAGAGGCATGGCTAAGTACTTTTCAGTGGACAAGGGGTGTGTACATTTGTTTTGTGGGCGTGGTTTTCAATATTTGACAGCAGGCTGTGTGTGTGTGTGTGTGTGTGTGTGTTCATGATGTTACAAAATCGCCGATCGCACCTTTAAAGCTAGTGAGCACATGTGGGGGAAAAAGTCTTTTATTTAAACAGTACAGGACAGACGAGTGTGTCTTACACACAAATGTTTTATTGAACGTTTTTATTGAGCAATGTCCTTGTTTCCATTCGGACACTATTTTAAAAGTGTGTGTGTGTGTGTGTGTGTGTGTGTGATTATAACTTAAATCCTATAGACACTTGCTTGTTCAAGTTTAAATATTCAGTGATGTGTACAGTATATAAAAGTCTACAATGGTCATGTCGCTGGTAATGAATTAAAAACAACTAATTCGTTCTGTGTTTGTCTTTTCGTTTTTTTTTCTTCTTTTTGTTATTCGTTTGTTTCTCGTTTGTGTAAGATGGAGGTTCTAGTTAAAAGCATTCCAGACGCAGTCGATGTGTTCGAGTGACTCGTGTGCAAGTGTGTGTGTGTGTGTGTGTGTGTATATACATTCAGCGCTTTACAGGACGGAGGGATGGGAGGACACGAGATGAGACGAGACGAGACACCACAGACCTGCCATCTCCATGGAAATGCAGCATTCATTCTTTCTAGAAGCTGGAGTGTGTGTGTGTGTGTGTGTGTGTGTGTGTGTGTGTGTGTGTATACAGGCTTTTTACACTAATCCCCAGCTGAAGTGTAAATCATAGAAAAGTCAAGATGAAAACTCTTAATAGTTACTGTACGAACGTCTTTCAAAGTGTGTATCTAAACTTGTACAGTGTTTCCATCATTCCTAAACGAGCACGCCCCCCGCCACACACACACAATTCTTTTTCTTTGTTTTTTTGCAAACATTTAAAGCTAGATTTAAGTTTTAACGTTAAAGAGCACTAAACATCCTCCGTGTCGCGAGACGTGAAGCAGCGGCGTATCTTACAAGCAGAATACTAATGTGAGCGGGGCGGAGGGGGGCGGAGCTTCCAGTGGGTCATTTAAAACTGCATTCGTGTGTAAAATGCGACAATGTTTGTAACATGTTAACAATCTGCAACAACGTCTGCCCCCTGACTGTGTGTGTGTCTGTGTGTGAGAAAGATGGCAGGTCGAGAACAGGAGTCGAAAGTATTGTTCAAGGTGCGATACACTGACTGAGGATCGTGTCTGTGTGCGTGTGTGCGCGTGTGTGTGTGCGGAACGTTACTGGTGGGCGCACTGCACCCCTGGCCCGTGAGGACCGCCCTCCTCATCCGAGCTGTCGTTATAGGCCTCGCGGCGCTGACCTCCAGACGGCCCCTGACTCACGTCGAACTCCTGCAGGTCCACCTCCTCTGTTTCCGCCGTGATGACGGTGTCCTCCTCACGTGACGGTAACAGATACTCCAGCTCCTGCGAACACACACACACACGCACACACACGTTTGTAACAACTCTACACATGGCTTTATATAAAGGTAGCATGTTTAATTGCAGGAGTATGATGTAATGGGTTACCGTGAGCTTCTCGGTACTGAGCCAGCCGTTATCCGGGAACCGAACATCAAACTTGATGTAGAGATCTCCTTTCTCAAACGGGTTCCTGTACTGCGGCATTCCCTCTCCACGCACCACCCTCACCGCACCTACAACATCAACAACACGCCGTCACACACGGCATCATCCGGACACGGACACACACACACACGGCATCATCCGGACACGGACACACACACACACGGCATCATCCGGACACGGACACACACACACGGACAAACACACACAGCACCATCCGCANNNNACACACACACACACAGCATCATCCGGACACGGACACACACACACACACACACAGCATCATCCGGACACGGACACACAGCATCATCCGGACACACACGGACACACACGGACACACAGCATCATCCGGACACACACGGACACGCGCGCGCGCACGGACACGCACATATAGAGGACACGCCCACACACACCTGGCTCGATGACCTTTCCAGCAGGGTATTTGATGAGGAGATGTCGCCCATCGAGATGTGTGAGAGTCAGTTGGAAGCCGCACAGCGCCTCCACCAGGCCGATCGTCTGGTTCATGTGCAGGTCACTACCATCCCTGCGGAACTCCTACACACACACACACACACACACACGTGTGTAAAGGAAGCAAAACTACTTCTTTGGCACTCCGAGTATGTGAGTATGTGAGTGTGTGAGTGTGTGTGTGTGTGTGTGTGCGTATGTGTGTGTGTGTGTGTGTCTGCGTATGTGTGTGAGTGAGTGAGTGAGTGAGTGAGTGTGTGTGTGAGACCTCATGGTCCTTCTCCTGCAGCACCAGTATGATATCTCCAGGCTCTGTGTTGGGGGCTTGATCCGCCTCCCCACTGAAGGTGATCTTCTGCCCGTGTCTCATTCCTTTGTCCACGTGGACCTCCAGCGTCTTCACCTCCTTACACACCTTACGGCCCTCACACTGCTTGCACCGGTCTCTCTCGCTGATCACCTCACCTGTTCACAACATACACACACCCCCACACAGTGTGATTGGTCAGAAGGCATTGATCAATTCTCCGTAACAGCAGTGCAGATCATGGTGTGTGTGTGTGTGTGTGCGCGCTGATGATCCTCAGTCTGGAGGAGCGACGATGTTCCTCACCTTCGCCATTACAGTCGTTACACACCGTCTGCATCTGTTGGACCATCCCCGGAGCCAGCTGTCTGATCATGATCCTCATCCCTCGGCCTCTGCAGGCCGTACACTTTTGCACCGCACCCGTTTTCCCGCCCTGACTGAAAACACACACACACGCACCATTACTCCTTCATTCTGCATCACAGTCCGCTTAAATCGTTAGTCTTGAATTCATTTGTTTATTCATTCATTCATTCATGCCTCCCTCCATCCCTCACCCATTGCAGGCGCTGCACAGGACGTTCTTGCTCAGCTGGAGTTTGGTGGCTTTGCCGTTGTAAAGATCTTCTAAAGACACCCTGGAACACAGAAATAAAGACATCAGCAGTCACAGTTTGGTCGTTAAAATTAAACTCCAGTCTAATGAGTGCGTGTCGAAGGAAGTGCTGGAGTCTCTCACACACACTCACTCACTTAAGCGGATGCACCATGTCCTCTCCCTTCCGCCGTCCCCCGTTGCGGTTCCTGCTGCTCTGACCACCCATGAACCCGAACAGTCCTCCGCCGAAGATGTGCGAGAAGATGTCCTCCATCCCGGCTCCCCCTCCCCCGCCCTCACGCAGGCCCTGCTCTCCATACCGGTCATACAACTCCTTCTTCTCAGGGTTGGTCAACACCTCGTAGGCAAAGCTGATCTCCTTAAACTGTAACACACACACGCACAGAGTATCATCTTCAGACTTCACCATCACTCCCAAGCTGGTGAATGAAGTTCTGCGTGATGTCAGGACGTTTCTTACCTTGTCCCCTGCATTGGGATTCTTATCAGGGTGATACTCTTTCGCCAGTTTGCGATACGCCTGTAATAAAGTTATGACACGCATTAACGTTTTGAACAGGATTTAAACCTCATCCCACATTTCTATCACTCGTCAGTTGCCATAACTCGGAAAATCCCCGCCGCAAACACCGGCAAAAATTTTAACTGGTAATTGCCAGATGGAAGCCTCCGCTCAAGGTGTTTGACGTAACCGCACCTGTTTTGACATGAGATGATTTTTAACGTCACTGTCGATTTCATCCCAAGTTTACCGAATTGACACAGGAACGTGTTTACGAACTTGTATCAAAAAGTTAGATCTGTTTCAAGCTCTGTTTCTCCGCCGTAAGTCCTCCCTCAGACGCCGTAAAACCTGGCAGTAGACTTCGCTATTGACGGTCCGTAAAAAAACACGATGAGCATGCACTCGGTCGAGCTGTAGACCTGCCTCATCTTTTTTGGTCGTGGAGATGAGCTCTTCCACTGTGAAGACTGTTGCTTCGTCTCTGGGCCATACCCATACACCCAAGCCTGGACTGTTCCGTATGACACACTGACAACGGCAGCAATGTTGTGGATCGTTCTCCGATGATCATCATGCACAAGTTGCTGTATCGTTTCAACATTTCTGGAGATTGATCTTGTCGAAGGTCCAGTCACACAGCTCCCGATGTACTCAGGACGATGTCTTTTGGCACACTGACTTATCGATGCTCCCTGTGACAGACCACCTTAAACTGTGCAACTTTGTGCTGTCATCTGATGGCATGTTACAAAACTAGTCTCAAAACTTTTTGATACCGCCTCATAAACATGAAAAATTTACCAGTACAGCAAGTCCCCTACATTCGATCGAGTTCCGTTCCAAGAGCTTGCCCTCAAGTCCAACAAATGTTGTCTAGGTGCTAGGATACTAAAACACCCGTCTATACACAGTATATTACAGTGCAGTGTTCATTAGATTCGTGCCGATGGTGAACGATTGTTAAAAGAAAGAGTGATGTCTTTTCACCTTGCTCCATTCTCTCAATTATTTTTCACTTTTGTCTCCCGTCGTTATTGGTTAGCACTCCTCAGCAGTACCAGCTTCATTGCCGCTGCTTTTACGCATCGTGTACTGACTACAGGATGCATGCTGCACGCACATGACAATGTACGCACGTGATCTAACTTCCACGATTGAACATGCGCTAACGCAGGCTCGTTATTTAAAAAAAAAACAATTTAACTCGAATGTTCGTATGAAGTGGACTTACTGTAGACTGCTTTGGGGCGGAGCTAAAGATTACCTCAGGTTGTGTGTCAAATTATATATATACACACACACCAATCACACCAAATCACACAAGCAGCCTGCTATGTTAGCTAATGATGACATGAATGAAATAGGGGCGTGTCCGAATTTGCATAATCATGCATATTCATATACATGAAAACATTAAATAAATGGTTATCCGCTTTTTTCCTTATATAAATGTTCTGTACAATTTATTTTAATAGCTTAAAAGAGTTTAGGAGGTACAGAGAAATATTATAAATGTCTTATTTTAAATCACATTTCCATTAAATCAGCGCAGTTATATAATAAACAATAAAAACAGACAAGTCTTAAATCACTAATTTACCTCGAATCAGCATCAATCATGATTAAAACACAATTCTCCTTTTTTACTCTGTATAATTCGAGTAATAAACATAATAAATATTATGAAAATGATTTATTTCGGGACTTGGCTAGTCAGGGATGCTAGCGCACGCGCATCTTTTGTCACGATAACGTTACACAGGTTTCTCTCATAAAATCCCTCAGAAACGATAAAACTACACACATCACACTATTATCTGATATTTATGAATAAAACGATGGAGGCCAGGTGCGAATTTAACGCCACACACACACACCCCGGTGGATGCTAACGCTAGCGCTGAGAGCTAGCTCGGCTCCCCGGCCCACAGCGCCTCTCTCCCGGGGAAAAGCTCAACAAACACGCGCTACCTTTTTCAGCTCGTTCTCGGTAGCCGAAGGAGAAACTCCGAGGATGTCATAGAGCCTGGTGTCCGCTACATTCGCCATGTCTCCGAACCGCACCGAGGAGACGACCGCCGAACCCAACCGAACCGAACCAGACTGAGGAGAAGGACGACGGGCCGAGGAGGAAGAAAAGCCGGCTGCGCTGTTTTTATTATTTTCTTCCCCAACCACATTCAGAAAGACCCCGCCCCCTGGCTGTGATTGGCTAGTCGGGCGTATGTGGAAGTCTGCTTGCTGATTGGACGGTTCAGAAGATGAGTTCAGTAGCCATAGCAACCAGGAGAAACAATAATAATAATAATAATAATAATAATAATAATAATAATGCCTCTTTCTCTCTCTCATAAATATGACGTATAGCAATAAATTTAGTATTTAAATATTTATTCCACATTTTCTTTTCCTGAAGTGTGTACAGTATACATTTTTTTGGCTGACTCATATATAAACATGCACACACACAGATATGTAATAGGTTTTGTCTGTACATAACTCTTTCAATTATATCTTTCATATGAGTTTCATACATTGGAGGACTAGTAACTAGGTCTCATAAAATTTTCTGTCTGTCTGTGTCTGTATATCTGTCTGTCTGTCATCCCAAAGGTGCTCAGTGGGGTCTTCCACCCCAAACTCATCAAACCAGAAGCATAGCATTGTCCAAGATGTCTTGGTATGCTGAAACATTAAGATCCCCTTTACTGGGGATCAGGGTCCTGATTGAAACACCTGAATTCCATCATTTGAATAAAAAAAAGTTATTTGATTTTGGGGAAACATTGGTTAAGTAGAATACACTTTTGTCATGCAGTTTTTCTGTAACTTCACAAGACACCTTTATAAAACGCTTTAAATCTCCTTACACAATGTTTAACTGCAGAAACTACAGAACTCACTGATGAATGCACAGGTGAGGATGCACAGGATCCACATTAAGCTTCCTACTTTACACCACTGTATTCACTCTGCTATTTATAATCTGTGACAGGCGCTGGTGGCGCAGTGGAAGGTTTAAGCCTGGATAAAATGGGAGGGATGAGTCAGGATGGGCATTTAGCAGAAAACCCATGCCATGTTATGTGCGGATCGGATGGTCCGCTGTGGCGATCCCACGACAGGAGCAGCTGAAAGACCGACAACCCTTCTATTTATAATTTGGGATCTCATTTCTTTGTTTTATCCATGATTAATTCATGAGTGATGTTATATTTTAATGTGCTGCATCAGGGACACTTTAGTTATTTTTCATATTTTATATTAAATGTTTAAACAGCTAGACAGTGCTGCAGCTGCAAATCACAGATTTATATTGACACACTCAATCTCATTATCCTGCGTCAATCTACAGCTTGTTTAATTTATCATAAGTAAATCTGAATAATAGGTGTTTCTTTACGATATGTAAAAATGAATAAAATTTAGATTAGGATTCAGTTATTTGTCACACGTCCTTTAAAGCACAGGGAAATTATTTCCTTCACATATCCTAGTTAGGAAGTCAGGTGAAGAGGGAGCCATTTCAACAGTACAATGTCATTATCACTGAAAGAAAAAGTAAAACATTAAACTTACTTAGTTTTTACTCATCTAATTACAATTTGAGATCATTTGAGGGAGAATTGGTCAATGTTGTCAGATTATGAGATTTTTGGGGACGCTCTGTAATATCTCATGGCCACGCCTTATATTATTTTGTTCCCTCGTAGTAGTACGTCATGGCCACAGAATGTTTTCCCTCAATGTTTCCAGAGAGACTCTATTAAATTCTAAATAAAATAAATAAAAAAGAAACAGGTGTAACTGCTAAGATGTGTGTGTGTGTTATTATCGTGGTATTTGTTATTGCTTTATGAGAAGTTGGTGTTAAATATTTGTCTGAGGAGAGACGTATATTTCATTCATTTGTAAGTTTTCAAGAATGAGACAACATGAGACAATTAACCAGAACCTGAGCATGAATATTACCCTGTGTGTACAGACCATATGTAAGATATACAGTGTGCGATCTACAACCTGTCTCTGTGTTACTGTCTCTATCACTGCTGAATATCTGAAATTTCCTTTGGGATCAATAAAGTATCTGTCTCTCTATCTCCATATCTATAAAAATAACAAAGTGCTGTTCTTAATCACAATCACAATCTCATGGCTCTGCTTCAGCATCACTCATTTTCTTATTGTCTATACGGCTTTATCCTGTACACAGGGACGCGGGAGTCCTGGAGCCTATCCCAGAAGACTTAGGGCACGAGGCGGGGTACACCCTGGACAGGATGCCAATCCGTCACAGGGCACACACACACACGCACACATACTGTACATACACACACTACGAGCCTAATCTGCATGTCTTTGGACTGTGGGAGGAAACACACCAAGCATGTAAACTACACACACACAGACCCAAGGTGGGAATCGAACCCTCGACCCCGGAGTTGCCCATGCCAGTGCTAACCACTACACCACCATTACATCACATTGTTGATTATTTTTCCCTAGACACTGGAATACTTGTTTTATTCATAACTATGGATTTTTTAAAACTATCATTGTAAGCTCAAATTAAATCCAATTTAATAAATGACATTGTTGCACAGCAGCTTTATACAATCAAAAGAATTATTTAAGTTGTATGAAATGTAAATGTGTATGAATCAAAATGATGAGACTGTTCCTGATGAACAAGCCAAGGGCGACGGTGCTGAGGGAAAAACTCCCTGAGATGGCAATAGGAAGAAACCTTGAGAGGAACCAGACTCAACAGGG
>JAOVVA010000037.1:36627226-36639575 GCA_028565275.1 Leiocassis micropogon
CTCTCTCTCTCTCTCTCTCTCTCTCCCTCTCTCTCTCTCTCTCTCTCTCTCTCTCTCTCTCTCTCTGTCTCTCTCTCGGAGCAGGCCCGGGTTGGGTGGCGAGTTTTGAGGATGATTTTAACTTTAAGGCAGACTTTGCGGGCGTGGCCATCGACAGCGGGTCAGGCGTGTGGGGCAGCACCACGGCTCCACTAAACGACAGCGAGGATAAGGGCTGGGCCACGTTCACCGACTTCCAGCCTTTCTGCTGGTGAGTTCACACACTCTTCAGTGAAATTTACTAAAGATGTGCAAATGAAGATTGCGTTTGGCAGGAAAGCATCTCTGATAGTGTGTGTCTCTTGTGGTGTGTAGCTCAGACTCCGGAGCGCGCTGCAGCTCTCCTGTTGACTCGGAGACCTCGGACAAACAGGACCAGGATGGTGAGGAAGCGCTCACTTTCCCTCAGTGTGTTCTTTATCTGATTTGCTCCACATATAAAAAAGATGTGCGTGTGTGTGTGTGTGTGTTTGTGTTTCAGACAGGGGCTCGGCGGCGTGTGTGTGGAATGTGTGTGGAGCGAGGAAAGCTCCTCTGGTGGCGTCGGACAGCAGCTCCAGCGGCTCAGACAGCGAGGATGAGGAGGAGAGGAGCGACGCAAGCGGAGACAAGGACAGCATTACAGAGAAAACTGAGAAAGCAACCTTGAGCGGGTATATACACACGCGCACGCACGCATGCGCACACACACACGCACACACACACACACCCCATTACACATCATTGCAAAATTGTAGACACTTTCTAAACACATACATATACACACACACACACACACACACACACACACGAGGCGCATGTTCCTGACCCGATGTTTCTTTGCTCTTAAACATTCCAGCGATGCGGACACCAAGTCGCCAGGCGTCGTAGCCGAACCTCCTCCAGCGACGGAGCAGAAGACGGACTGAAGGTGAACACGTGAGTTTGCGATTGTGCGTCACGTCTCGCTTCACAAATTTGCGTCATGCCGTACACACCAACCTCTGTGTCTCTCTTTAGGGAAAGCATTAAAGGTCTGACGAAAACGCTCGGAGTCTCCTCCTCCTCCTCCTCCTCCTCCTCCAAAAGGTGTTTGTGACATCATCACTGCCCCGCCCACAACAAAACAAGCGTTGGTTTCCCCTGAGTGTGTTCACGTTATAACCCAGGACTGAAAGGCAGCGTGTGAGTGATTCTCCTCCGTGAGCAGCGGCGAGCCGGACCGCGGCACCGAGGTGTAATAATGTGGATTACTGCAGTTATTAATGTTTATAAACATGAGTACAGCTGAAATCTACAGTTAGCGTGGCTTCTTCTTACGGCTACGTACGCTGGCTATTTATAACATGCACACACGCGCACACACGCACGCACACACACACACACACACACAGCATTAACTTACTGCTGGAGTCTCTATGACAGGCTTATGACATGTTCACAGTCGTGACATTAGGGTTTATGGTACACTGCGCTCCAAACTCCAAACTGACACTTTTTATTCTTATTTTGCAAGTTCTCAGCGCGTTCCTGAAGATTTAATGAGGTTTTTCTCTGAATCGCCCACATCGTTCCTGTTTGTCCAGCCGAGACGAAAGAACCAGGAAAGAGCCGACAAATGTAAAACTGAGATTTACGTTTAAAATCAAACATAATTAATCATAATGACATAATTATTTAGAAATAAAAAGTGTAAATTTGGAGACAAATAAAACAAAGTGACTAAATAATAACTGAATTACTGTATTTATACATATTGAAACATTTTTTTTTATTTTTACTTTTTTATTTTTCCAGTTTCTCTTTATTTATTTTTTTATTTTTGTTTTACTTTTCATATTAATTTTGCACTTAAGGTTATTTTAATGGCTGCGCTCACCATTAAAATGTGGCTCTGATGATTTAATAAATAAATAAATAAACAAATTAATTAATAATTTCCTTGTTAAAAAAGTAAAAGTTTTTTATTAATGAATTATTTTTATATTAGGATTATCATATAAGTTTTATGGCTTTCTTTGTCCTCCATAGGAAATGCTTTCAAAGTCATCTAAAGTAAATTGCTATATATAAACATCCGTCCCACCAAAGCCTTCATGTTGGTTTTTATTTATTTATTTATTTAATATTTTGAATTACTGAATATTTTCTTTAACTTAAAAAAGAATAGAAATGTAACTTTATAGTAATACCATGGGGGTGCCAATATTTATGCACTGGACCATAATGGCCAGGGAGATATGCAAAAATTCAAATACTAATGTGAAGGTGAATAGAGTATACATTAGCACTTCATAACCGAGTTAATTTGTCCGTAAATAAAAAAAATGATACAGAACCATTTTTTTTAATTGATAAAATAATTATAATTAAATGTGTAACCAAATGAATAGATGATAATGTCTATGTAATAAACATATATATAAATGTATATATTCATTAATTAGTAAAACCAAAATTTAAAAAAAGTGTTTAAAACCGGAAAATGTAAACATTCAGCAACAAGAACCAAAGACAGTCGTTTTCTCCAAACATTCATCTACACAACAAGAGAACCCTTCACAGTTCTGCTTAGACCCCTTAAACCAAGTGTCTCTTTTAAATAACTTCAAACTTCCATCGGAGTAAAAGAAATTAATTTGTCTTCATTAGAAAAAAATAAAAAATAAACGTCCAAAGAAGAAAGATGCCAGACATTATTGTGGTCGTGTAATAGAGCCATTATAAGCCTTTATAAGTATGCGTTAGTTACAACAAAACTTGCAGGATGAGAATAAAAAGTGTAATAAGAATCACGGTTCCGTATGCAGCGCTCATGAATGTGTTATGAAGACCCAATGTAGGCAGCCTTTAAATAAATGAATGTGCAATAAGCTTTTACTGTGTGGCTGTGTTACTTATTCCTCCGTTTGTGTGTGTGAGTGTGTGTGTAAGAGATTATTTTTAAAAGCCTTTTCTTTCTCCCATAACCTTTCCCAGACGCTGCATCATAAGAGTGACGTAACCTGCCGTAAACGCATCATAAAAAAATCACATCAGTGTACCTACAGTGCCATGGCTGTGATTATAACTCTCACTGCTTACTGTTAGTCACTTTATTTATTTTCTCTTTATGAATACTGTCATGACACACTGTGACCCCAGAACATTGCCTGTGTCTGATTGGCTGGAACAGGTCATGTGACGAGGCGTTATGACACACTTATATCAGGCTGACGAGTTCGCTGTGGACGGTAGCTTGTTTTCTCAGGTATGATGATCGCGTATTTATTTTATTGTTCTTTTCATTCAAAAAATACAAAAATGATCATGTGATAGTTTTACATTATTTTGACGTTTATGACATCTCACTGCGTTCATGTTTTCATCAGGTGTAGAAATGAAATGATTAAGTGTAGATATAAACATTATCACTGTGTTAATCAGTACAGAATACAGCGCCACTGTGCGTGTGTGTATGCGCAATAACATGAGGCGGCTTTCATCATTGGATTTGGCTTCACTACTGACACACACACACACACACACACACACACACCCTGTGTTTTAAGTTGTGAATTTGCACATTTTTTTAGCTGGGTTTGTTTATTTGCACTGGTAAAACTCGACGCTTTAAAACCAGAAATTATAAAATGACAGTGATGATGATTATGGTGGTGATGAACAACGTGATTGGGAAGATTATGAACGATTGTGACAACGTGGATGAAGATGAGATGATGGTGATGATGGCAAAGACTATAATGCTGAAACAGGATGATGGTGATATTGACGGTGATATTGAAGGTGATGGAGGTGGTGACGGTTATGGATTCGTGTGATGATTGCGATGATGATGATGGAGGTGATGGTCGTGGTGATGAATGTTACAGATGAACGTGAGGTCATTAGCTGGTGATGAGTTCCAGACATGTACATACATGAACAGGTCAAGTGTTTTCTCTGTTTGTTTTTAAGAAAGCTTAATAATAAACAAACAAACAAGCAATGTTCACATGTTGAGACAGAGCTGCTCATCAGGACAGAGATCTCACAGAACAAACACCACATGTTGTGAGTGTGTGTGTGTGTTCGTGGTCCAGGATGAAACTTGCGTTATAAACAATGTCTTTAAATTAAGCTCACATTCACATAATCATTAATGTTTAAACACGAGCACTAACGTGTGTTTCATCAATTGATTCATTTATTCAGGAGCTTCTGTAGAAACCAAAATCAAAGTCAACTTTATTGTCGAACTAACAAAAAACATAGGGTGTGTGTAAAATTGAACACACACACACACACACACACACTGCTGCGGTTTACAGGGACATAATGGCAAGCAGTAGAGTTTATTTTTTATTTAAATTATTGTTGTTGTGCTGTAGGCCACGCCCACCTGGGGTTTAACTCCAGTTCATTAGATACAGGACGGCGCTGTGTTACACTCATGATGATGATGATGATGATGATGGTCATTTTTCCCCCTTAGTCTCCTTTTTGAATATTAAAGCTTTTTAAAATTTATTTAGATAAGATCAGATAGATTTTTTCCCATCTACTTCTTTCTGGTTTTATTGCTCTAACGTGTGTGTGTGTGTGTGTGTGTGTGTGTGTGTGTGTGTGTGTGTGTGTCAGAGTACTCACTCGTTCACTTCTACACTGCCTTCTGCTCTGTTTCTATTGTATTTCTTTTGGCTCTTTTATCTCGTCTTCCAGATTCCGTGCACTTTGTTTCCTCTGGTTTATGCAGCAGCTGTTTTGTTCGTGGTGCCTCTACAGTAGCACATGACTTCCTGTTTGTAAAAAATTAATGTACAAAAATGTAGTAAATATTCCAGTAGCTGATTTAGTGAGTGTCGCTGCAGTCGTGTGTTTTTACTCTCGTCTCTTTATGACTGTAAAACATATCGTACTATGATTCCTCCCTCACACCACTCTGTCGTCTCAGTTTCTGCTCCAGTCGCGACACGAAACTTTGTGTGAAATTCAAACTTTTTCTTACTGAAAGTTGAATTTTTTTTTTTCAGGGTGTCTTAATCACAGTTTCAGGTTATTAACTCTTAGTTATGGTGTGTGTGTGTGTGTGTGTGTGAGAGAGAGGGAGACGGGTAAAGCGAACCTGAGGGGAAAATAATAAACATGCACTGTGTCTGAACATGTAGACAAAATGCTGGTGTATAATAATAAAAATAATAATAATAATAAAATCATATATTTTAATCGAGTGTTGTAAAGTATCTCCTGCCTTCAGCTTGTGTGTGTTTTTATTGTATTTTTTTTATTCTTATTTACGCGGTTCTGTACTTCTTTATTTTGGCTTTATCAAATCAATAAAGATTTCTGACATGTGAAGATGTCGAATATTATTTTATTATTCTCCTAAACACCTGCACGGACATTTCTTCCAGCTCTGATTGGATAGAGGTACAGGCCACGCCCACACAGGTCTGAGTCCAGAGCCACAAAATTAGCGCACTGCTGGCTTTACGGGTTAATAAGGGTTCTATTAGACTGGACCGTTTTTGTAATGTTTGGCTGTAAATTAATTAAAGATCAGAGTGAAGAGTGTAAACGACCCTTTAGGTGTCAAAGTTAACAAATTTTAGATTTTTTATTTTTTTTATTTTTACACTTTTATATCTATATAATTTTCACAGTTTACTCTTTTTTTAAATCTCGTTCCTATGCTTTCAAATTGCTACTTTAATTCTATTTTATTTGAATCACTTAATTTCAAGTTTACTGCAAATTCTAACTTTAGTATGATTGGATTTTTAAAGTAAATTTCTCGTTTGTAATGTATTTTTATTTTGTAATATAAATATAATTTAGCTATTTCAGGTCACGGTCAGTCGCGTGAGCGTTTCAGTGCATGTCGCACTGTGTGTGTGTTTCTGTATGTGACCAATTTTAATTAGCAATAATGATGTACTCTAAATATGCACACTATTTACGAAAAACATTATTTATTTAATAATTGTTTGGTGGTTCTTGTTCTTGGGTTCTGTTCTGATGGTCTGGTGTTTAGCCGTAGGATTCCATGGAAACAACATTAATGATGATCATTTAGAACCGCAAAATACTTTACAATCTCTCAGGATCGAGAACCTTCAAGAGCTCTTCTGTTTGTTCTCCAGAGGAACCCTGGAGTTTAAAGGTCCTGTGTAGAACTCTACAGCTAGGTTTCCTTCATCTGAAGAGGTTTGAGGTCACATCACACACTTAGCCAATCAATACACACACTTAAAATAAAAAATGTGTTCTTCATGGGTTCTTAAGAGTTTGTTAGAATCTTCATTATTAATGAACTAGTTATTATTTATAGATATAGATTATTATAGATTATATAATGTAGATAATTCCTTGGCTTCCACAGAAGGAGCCATGTGTACTGGGAGTGTTTTTAATTACATACAGGGTAATTTTAATAATTATATAATTACTTATATAATTATAATTAATTATAATTATATAATTGATGATTCAGTAATAATTCATTTTAATAAACTTATCTAGAACCTTAACAGTTCTATTGTGTACATACATTACTTAGTTTTGATTGTTTATCTAGAAGCGTGTGTTGACCTCTGTGTACACGCTTAATGGGGACAGGGTTCTAAGGAAGAGTTCTAGGGTTCTACAGAGGACCATTATTTCACAAATGAGGAAATCTTTAAGGCTTGATTTTGAAAGTGTGTGAGAATTTGAAAATGCCACAACAAATGATATGTGTAAAGTGGAACCCATTTAGGAAGCTAAAATCATCACACTCCTTCTGAGGAACCCTGGAGGAACCCGTTCTCCCTCTAAAGGTGTAAGCTGCAGCTGAAGGGAGTTTTCTGTAATACAGGATGCAGAAGTTTAGATTTTTTTCTTTTTTTCTAGAATAAACGGAGGTGAAAATATCTGACATGCAAACTGTAAATGGTTCCGAGCAGCAGATGTGTGTTGAAGAACCTCAGAGTGAATACTTTTATTGGGAACGCGTAGGAGAACCGAGTACGACAGCGCTCCTACAGGAGAGGAACGGCATCTCAGGAGGGAGGGGGGAAAAGAAAAAAAGAAAAAAGGAAAAAAGGAAGAGCCATGTGTTGGGTTAGGGGTGGGCTTCAGTGTGTGTGTGTGTGTGTGTGTGTGTGTGTGTGTGTGTGTGTAAATATTTTCTCAGCACTAGTGGAACCTGTCTGTCTGCTTTGTGTGTGTGAGAGAGAGAGAGAGAGAGAGAACACAGCCTGTGGTGTAGAGAAAAACAGAAAGTAGACAGGAGAACTTTTACACGTCTGACGTGGACTTGATGAGGACTAAAAGCGAGTGTGTGAAGGAGTATGTGTGTGTGTGTGTGTGTGTGTGTGTGTGTGTGAAAACATGAATCTGTAAAGAGGTCCAAGGCAATCATCGTGAGTGTGTGTGTGTGTGTGTGTGTGTGTGTTGAAGAGAGAGAGAGAGAGAGAGAGAGAGAGAGAGAGAGTCGTCTCATGGAGAGGCTCCTCTCTGGCTATGGGGGGATGTCAGAGTTTTACTGGCTCTGGGGACGAGGCCTCACACACTCTGACTGTGGAGAACTATGGAGACATCAACGCACTGAAACTGTGAGTGTGAACATGCATACACACATTACACATACACTGTACACTAATAAGCACACACACATTTGTAAAAGACGGAGAGTGTGAAAAAAATATTACTACAAAAGAACTGATGTTTGACTCAAAGTGTGTGTGTGTGTGTGTGTGTGTGTGTGTACGCACACGTGTGGGTGTGTTTTTATATCTAGTGAGACCACATTTCAGTGTAATATCTGACACTTTTGACCTTGTGGGGACATTTCTAGTCCAGGTCCCCACAAAACAAAAAAATGTTTGTTTGTTTGTTTTTTTATTTTGTTTGTTTTTAAAAATAAAATTAACCTGCTGCATTTCCTTTCCTTTCTGAGCTTCTGGGTTAGAAATAAATTTCGATGTAGCGTTGCTTTGATTAGTTGTATTAATGATTATGTCCAAGATGTGTGTGTGTGTGTGTGTGTGTGTGTGTGTGTGTGTGTGTGCCTTTTTTGCAACATGCAGCACCTGTTCATGGGTAAACACTTATTACGTATTTACACGCTGTGTGCTGGACAGGAAGTGAATAAAAGCATCATGTTGTAGAATATCAGCGCTTTACACCAGGGCCTGGATCCTGCGCTCTGATTGGTCAGAAAGTGTTGATTAATTCTTTCTAACAGCAGCTTTGACAGTAGTGCAGGTTTATATTAATGCGCTCGCTCTGATATGTCATGGTTTCCATAGTAACAGCTTGTAAGGATGCAGGTGTTATTCGGTTCTCCCTTTTTTTTTTGGGGGGGGGAAATCCTCATTGGGTTCTGTCTGGAACCGTACAGCAGAGTGTCTACTGTTGTGGTTTACGGTTCTGTGTCCGGGTCCTAAAGAACGCGGTCTTAAGACGAGCTTGAGTGTTCGATATTTATAAAAAATTTTTTTAAAAAGTTTAAATAAATATAATAATAATAAAAGACACTATTTAAGGCGTGTCTCTGCTCAAATCCTTAATAGTTCTATGTGGAACCGTACAGCCGTTTTTTTCAGGAAGCGAGGTCACACTTTACAAGTTTATGGAATTGCGTTTGTAAAAATTAACAACAGTAAAGCAAGAGTTTCTCCATCAGAATAGATAAAAGTAGAACCATTTTAGGAAGTTACGGAACCGTTATAATTCTATAGTCGGGCAGTGAAGAATATTTTGTCCTTAAGAAAGTCCTTAAGATGGCTCTGGTTAAAATTCTCAACGGTTTTATATGGAGCACTACAACAGGTGGGTTCCTTTTCAGAAACGGTTCTCTTTAGAACCCATTTAGGACATCCTCATATTCATATTACTATGCTGTCTTTGTGGCTTAAACGGGACCTGGGACCTGGGTGTGTGGAGTTTGCACGTTCTGATGGGTTTTCTCCGGGTACTCATGACATTTTCTGTCATGAGAACATCTTGAGGGTTCTACAGTCTTGGTTGTATCTCTGGAGGTACCCTCATACAGGAGGTTTTGCTCTCTGCTGTTAAAGATCAGAAATTCAGAACACTGGAAGCCACATCAGTTGAATGCTTCAAGGTTCTCAGTGGAACATTAAGATGGAGAATTGTCCAAATAACCATTTTGAGAATGCAGTTCAGTAATTATCTAGTAATATGTTGCTAATTTGCATTAACATGTGTAATACAGTGTTGCCATGGTTTTTAGGGAAATAACACTACAATAAAAAAACCTCAGAGAGCGGTGCTATGTCTAACAGAGAACCGTGAGAGGGTCCCAGCAGCACCTTTGGGTGGTTCTGTTGGCTGATGATGACTCTGTGCGAGTTTGTTCCCACTCTCTGGCCAGGTCTATTGAGGCATTTCCTGCAAAATGCTGCCACATGGTTCTGCGCGGTCCGACCCCTCCTCACTGTGCCTCTGTATCTGTAAATCTGCTCTGCTCTGTGTCTAAATGCTTCTAACAGAACCCGGCTGTGACGTGGGGAACCGCTGCTGCACTCCACCTCCGTCACCAACACAATTGCTTCCTCATGTTTGGCTTCGATCCACAGACTGACTTCCAGAGTGTGTGTTCCTGCCATCGCTTCACAGCCGTGCGAGTTCAGTCGCAGAACCGATCGTGCGTCAGAGACGGACACGAGAACCGGCACCTCGCCGTTCTTTGGCACAATAATGTAGAAATGATCAGTTGGTGTGACTGTGAGCGAGCGCGCTCCTGCGTACCAGCTACGCTACTGAAGCCAAAGCAAACAGAACGGCGTCCTGGTCAAACATTCAGCAGAACACACACCCTTTCTGTTTCTCTGTCAGTAGAACCAAACGTCTTTACGATCTTGGAGTAATTTATGAAATAGTTATTAAATCACGCGCGCTTATCCTATCAGCCTTCAGGTTGCTCCCTCATGGGAACCTTGGTGGTGTTTTTTTGATAGCTCCTATAATGGTTCTCCATTCTTAAACCTTCAGAACTTTCTTCAGTAGTCCTTCTACAAGGTTCGTCACAGGTTCTCAGAATGGTTCTTTGGAGTCTGAACCCAAAATCCAGAACTGTCTCTTCTTAACATTTTTTTTTTTAAATCACTAATGGTTCTTATTACTGATGAACTGAAGAAGCTCTAGCTTGGAACCTTTTCACAAAGCTGCACACTCTGCTGTAGGGTTCCACACAGAACCTTTAAAAATTTCCCCAAACCAGTGAACTAATCAACTCATCAGTCAACTAATCAACTAATTTGAAATAAATTTTAATTTTTTAAAGGTTTAAAATCCCCTCCTTTATAAAAAGTGCATCAGATAGGGCTCCAAGTAGAATCTCCTTCTAAAGAAAGCTAGATTCATGAACCATTCAAAGAACCTCTTTAAATTATAATCTTATTTCTAAAATCTTATTAGAGCCCTTTTTGTCTTCTGTTAAAAATAAATAAATAAATAAATAAATAAATTAATTAATTAATTAATATTTTATGTACAATTTTACAACTTGATTTTCTTTACATAAACAATCCAAGTCGGACCTGTTTAGAAATCTAGACCCATTAATCAACAAAAAGAACCACTGGGGAACCTTTTTAGCCGTGTCTAGGAGGTAGTTACACCTTTGTAATGATCAGGTTCTAGATGTTTAAAAGACAATAATGATATGAAACTCACATGTACACGGTTCCTCCGGGGGTTCTTTAGCTAACTGTGGCTTGACTATTTTTAGGAATTCACTTTGCTATAAGGTTCTATGTAGAGCTTTTCTCAGATAAACTCCTGAAGAACATGTTTTGAAAGTGTAGAAACGTTAACTTGTGTAAAGAATAAAGCTTCTAACCTCAATCTCTTCAAAAAGACTAAATCTAGAACCATGAAAAGTTCTTCTGCTTGTACCTCTTTGAGAACTCTTGAAGGTTCCATGTGCTGGTCCAGACAACAGAGAGTTAATCAGAAAGTGTTTAAAGTAGAACCTTTTTAGGAACTAAAAACACTTCAGTACCAAAATAACCATTGAAGAAACTTTAATGTAAAACTTCAGACAGGTTCTGGATATGAAAACTGGAGTTTGGACTGTGAGCTTTAAAGAGGTTCTTTCAGCGTTCTTTGAAAATAAGGAACCTAAATGTTTCTAAATGTTTTAACAAAATGCGTTTTGTTACTAAAGCTTACTTTTGGCAGTTTAGAGGATTTTTTTCAATTGTGTGTGTGTGTGTGTGGGGGGGGGGGGGGGTTGTGTTCATGCTTGTGTCTGTTTCTTTTAGTGTGTTTGTGTGTTTATGTTAGTCTGTGTGTGATTGTGTATATATGTGTGTTTGTGTGTGTGTGTGCGTGTGTGTGAGTGTTTTGACAAAAATGTACTAGGAATTTTTATTTTATTTACATTATACATGACAATGTTATGTTGTTTTAGTAATTGGAAAGGGCACACACACACACACACACACACACACACACATTCTTTCCTGTGACTGTTTGGTCATTTCAAGGTTTTACACTGAAGTCCAGATTGACGTTATCAGGACTTTCCCTTGCTGTGTAAACAGACACACACACACACACACACACACACACACACACAAAGAACCATTTTGTGTGTGTGTTTGCAGTGTGACTCGACTGTTTTGCATGCAGTAAAATTATCCCATTAGCCCAGTACCTTACGGTTTCTATAGTAACAGCTCATTTACAGAGGGATGTGATCATCATAATCTTTATGTTTGTCATCATCCTCTTCATCATCATCTTCATTTTCATCATCTTCCTCATTCTGAAGAGCAGCTGCAGAAAGTAAAAGCTCTGAGTTTCTAGATTTCACAAAAACTCAAGCATGCAGGCGAAACTGATGGCGAGGGACGATACAGATCTTACAGATAGGCCCCGCCCACTGGCGCTGCAGCTGATATCGCCACGATAACAGACTGTGATGAAGTCACAGAGTTACTGTACACTAACGTTGATTAATTTCCTGTAACAGCACCGCTCCGAGTGCTCCTTTAGGAGCATTAGTGGTTTAGAAGAACACCTAACACTGTTTAAAACAGACTTAAAGGAGTGGAGATTATTTTCTCCAAGCTGCAGTCGTGTGTCTGTCTGTACACTCACACATCGTGTGTTAACAATGTACAAACAACCTGCTTGCAGAAAAAGAGGAAGACTGGGAGTTGATTAGCCTAGCAACCAGAGAATGGGAGTTGATTAGCCTAGCAACCAGAGAATGGGATTTGATTAGCCTAGCAACCAGAGAATGGGAGCCTAGATTGACCTTGATTAGCCTAGCAACCAGAGACTGGGAGTTGATTAGTCTAGCAACCAGAGAATGGGAGTTGATTAGCCTAGCAAC
>JAOVVA010000037.1:36639675-36651390 GCA_028565275.1 Leiocassis micropogon
ACACACACACAGACACACACACACACACACACACAGACACACACACACACACACACACACACACACACACACACACATCTGAACATTTGCAGGCAGCAGAAAGTTTTATTATGATGTCAGTTTATTATTAAATGCACAGAATCTTAACTATATTCTAAAGCAGCACTCGTCTGAAAATGCAAAAACATTTATAATTTATATATTCTGACTGGTGTCAGCAGGTGTTTGCAAACGCTCATGTTAGTGTCATGAAGAGTTTATTACAGTAATGGTGTGATGTAATCCTGTAACTCCACCCCTTTATATCATATAGGGGTTACTGTAGTTTATAATCTAAATCATGAAGCTGTGAAGCTCTACTTATAGAATTACAGTAAATGTTTTGTGTTTTCTTGCACGTTTTCCTCATGTACACTTCAGTAATTGTGGTTAATTGACATAAACAGGACACACACACACACACACACACACTCACAGTGTGAGACGTACCATCGCAGCTCTGACAGCACTGTCTCTGTACAGGATATGGACACGTGATCTGGGGACACCGTCTTCTCTCGCAGCTCACAGAGCCTTCACGACACACACACGTCCCGCAGGGGTCCGAGACGTCCGCAAACCTCTCTCCATTAGCACGTTCCACATCGTTATACAAACATCCTGCACACACACACACACACAATATATATATATATATGCATGTACAGTACCAAGTGCTTTAACTATGACTGTAACTTTAATAACTTTTTATATGCGGTATAATCACACGGGGACGTCTCACTCGATTGTGTTTTTCCACCTACCGTTAGCATTAGCTACATCGTCAGCGAACAGGGCAAACAATACAACTCGTAGAAATACTAAAACTTTTGCATTAAAATACGAGAGCTTGTAATTAACACACTTGCTCATGTTTACTTAATAATTTACTTAATATTAATTTATTGTTTATTGAACTGTTATATAAAACTGATGATTAATCAGCACTCATTCTGAGGCTTCGATCCTCCTGCCTAATCACCGCTGTGTCGATATTCAGCATAACTGAACTCCTGCTTCTACAATATCGCATAACATCAACAATAACTACACAACTATAAAAATGCAACCATAACTATCTCTAACTGTAGCCGTTAATATAAATAACTATAACATTACCTATAACAGCAACTGTAACTGGTAATATAACCATCTATGACTAGAATTATAACTATACAGAATGACTATCACCTTGTGTAACACCCACAGCGCAGTGTTACAGCGTTACACTCTGACCCCACATGCCTAACTGGGATATGCAAAGAATGTTTTATTGCCAGTTTGAGCCCCAGCTACACCAAGTTGCTACTATTGGACCCTTGAGCACCGTTAAGAACCTTATCCCTATCTGCTCCAGGGGGCGCTGTATCATGGCCTCCTACGCTGAGATATGTGCAGAAACAATTTCACTGTAATGTACAACTTAGTTTAACTTAGTAGATATTATTATAAACAGTATAACTGTAACTATACGTTTAATAATGACAGTAACACTAGTGTAAATATAACTATAACTGAAACTATACATATAATTATAACTGTAGTTATAACTGTAAATTTAACTACAACTATAGCTGTAACTATAATTATATGCATGACAAGTACAATGAATAACTGTAGCTATAACTATAAATAAATATAACTATAACTATAAAAATAATTATAAATGTAGCTATAACTGTACAATAAACTATAAAATAAACTAAATCTGATGGAAATTTTTGAAAGTTGAATTAAAAGCCTGAAGCACTACATGGTTTTGTGGTAACATAAAAAAAACAGTTTTTCTGAAAGATAAGTCAATCACGGCAAGCTGGAGAGGGCAGCAGAGATAATATATAATAATTATAACTGTAGCTATATCTGTAAAGTTAACTATAACTGTGACTATCACAGTAACTCTGGCTCTTGCTCACTCATTCTCTATAGTGTTTGTCCTGTACAGGGTTGCAGGAGGCCTGGGGCGTATCCCAGGGGACTCGGGGCACAAGACAGGGTTCCCCCTCCCCCCGGATTAGGGTATAACAGGAACTGTTACAATAGACTACAATATAACTACCGTATAACTACTGCTTTAACTGTAACTAACTCTAACTCTACAGCTGCGAGTACAACAGTAATAATAACTGGACCTAACAACAACTGCTACACAACTTCAAATGGGGCGGAGCTAAATTCTGGGACAGAACCTAAATAGAATCCTAAAATTAAATAATTAGTGCATTTTTTTCCTGAAATCATCCTCAGGATTGGGATCAGGTCCAGACATTACAAACTGCACCTTTAAAGTGAAAGTGCAGCAGGTGAGAGCGTGAGGAGCGTACCGTCACAGGTGCGACAGCACTCCTGCTGGACAGGGTGGGCGCAGGGGGCGGAGGGGCAGGGCTTACGGTGACAGCTCACCGTCCCATTGGAGCACGAGCAGAGACGACAGCTGTCCGTGGGGTGGTAGAAGCGCTGGGTGTGTCTGTAAGAGTGTTCTTCAAAAACACAGTCAGCAGGGGGCGCTGTGGCACACACACACACACACACACAATAAGTACAATGAAACGATCAGGACTTACTGTTGAGATACAAATGTGTGTGCTGTTTTTAAATTAATGGTGTGTGTGTGTGTGTGTGTGTCCGCTGACCTGGACATTGAGGACAGCACTGTCCTTGGGTTTGTGTGGGTTCACTGCACTGTACAGGAGCACATCTACTCATCCTACACTGCACATTACCATTCTACACACACACACACACACACACACACACACGAGAGAGAGAGATGTAAAACTGTCTGACTGTCCTGTGAACCGGTTGTCTCAGAGTCCTAATGAGAGTGTGTTACTCACGAGACAGTGACATTCCCTGCACGGGTCGGTCGGGTGAGGGAACTCCATGCCGTTCGGATAATCTTTACCCGCGTAGCTGCACCCTGAGGACGACAGGACAACACACTGGTGTTGATTATTGTCCTCTAACAGCACATCCCCAAGTGTGTTACTCCCCTTACAGCTCAGCTGGTCATGTGACTGAGAAACCGCAGAGCAGCGTAAACTCTTCCGTCCTGAAGGTGTGTGTGGACTTACAGCTTTACATCTGACTGTTACGCAGAGCCGACACTGGAGACTCCTTATACTGACGTTACTGAAACATCTCTGTGAACGAGCCGTTGCTATGGTAACGATAACGTAGTAGAATATAAACCTGCGTGACCGTCAGTGCCGCTGTGTGAGAGAGAGAGAGAGAGAGAGAGAGAGAGAGAGAGAATCTCTACAGACGTCTGCGGAGCTTTACGGTTCTCTACGGTTCTCTGTGAAAATCTATGATTTTCCATAAGATTCTTTAAAATACTCTACAGCTCTCTATAGTTCTCTCTAGGTCTCTCTAGTTCTCTATAGTTCTCTTTATTTCTCTATAGTTCTCTATAATTCTCTTTATTTCTCTGTAGGTCTCTATAGTTCTCTATAGTTCTCTTTATTTCTCTATAGGTCTCTATAGTTCTCTTTATTTCTCTATCGTTCTCTATAGTTCTCTTTATTTCTCTATAGGTCTCTATAGTTCTCTTTATTTCTCTATAGTTCTCTATAGGTCTCTGTAGTTCTCTATAGGTCTCTATAGTTCTCTATAGTTCTCTATAGTTCTCTTTATTTCTCTATATTTCTCTATAGGTCTCTGTAGTTCTCTATAGGTCTCTGTAGGTCTCTGTAGTTCTCTGTGGTTCTCTGTAACTCGTTTGCTCGGGTCGGGTAACGCGCGCTCTGTTAATGTGTGTGTTACCGTTACAGTTGTTCTGGCAGCACGTCCCACTGACGGGATAGTGACAGTTGGGTCTGGGGCACTTCTGATGACAATCCACTTGACCCCCGCGACACACACACTCCTCACACTGGTTCTGAGGGTTCACGAACATCTCGCCGTCAACAAACACTCGGTTCTGAACAGCACAGTCTGGGACGAGAGCAGAGAGAAGACAAAGTCAATAGAGGAGGAAAGACTGTGTGTGTGCGTGTGTGTGTGTGTGTGTGTGTGTGTGTGTGTGTGATATTACTTGGACACTGGGGACAGCACTCTCCTGGTGTGGTGTAAGGGTTGGAGCAGGAAACTGGTGGACAGTGAATCACACCACAGAGCACTGAGCCATTCTACACACACACACACACACACACACACACATAATACTTTTATTTGGATGTTTGGACAACAGGAAACATCCCCTTATTGTTCTAAGCAGTGGTTTTTTTGGGGGTCACTCAAACTTTAGCCAAACAAAACATGTAGAAAAGAACAAAAAATAGTTTTTAAAAAAAAAAAAAAAAACTTTATTGTTTTATTGTTGTGTATTAAATGAACAGCAGTTCAAAAATGTTTTTTTTAATCTAACTTTTTATTTTTAAAGTTTTAATATCTTTTCATATTTTAAAATGGTCCTTTTTGTACACTTTTACTGAGACACTGTTTTAATGTTTCCTGTTTTGTTACTTCTGTGCAACGTTCGTGTAGAATTTCAGTTAAAGCTGTTTACTCTTAAACAAAAAAGTAACTCTGTTTTCTTCTAATGTGGAGTTTTAAGCAGAAAGCAAGATAAAATAAAAAGCCAAACACCAGGAGACGCTCGTTACCTGACAGCCGCAGCTGTGGCACGGCTCGTCTGGGTCCAAAAACCTGCGTCCGTTTTCATAAACACGATGGTTGTAGAGACAGTGATCACACACCGGGCAGCACTCTCCTGAAACGGACCAGAGAGGAACATCAGACACAAAACATCAGACTGAAGAGTTACAATGTAACAACAAGTTGTAAGGCAACAAGCAAAAGCACAAGGGAATGGAACAAAAAGTTAAAGAAACAAAATAACAAAATAAAGTGAAAACTAAATAAATAAAGTAAAAAAATAAAATAAAGCAACAAAGTTAAGTAAAAAGAAGAACAACAAACAAAAAACATTTTAACAAGTGACAAAGTAAAAAACTGAAATAAAAAGTAAAGTAACAAAGTCTAAGTAAAAGTAAACATACAGTAATGTAAATACATTAAGTAACAAAGTAAATGAACAATGTAAAGTTAAACTAAAAAAATTAAGTTATTTAAAAAAGGGAAGCAATAAAATAATGCAACAGAGTCAAAGTAACTGATGTGATGTAAAAAGTAGAGCAAACAAAACAAAGTAACAAAGTAGCAAAATGAAATAAATAAAGAGTAAAATAAAAAAGTAAAAAATAGTTAAATTGGCAAGTAAATACTACCTGCAATAAATAAGGCTTATACATTATTCATGCAAAAAGTTATCATCTATTGTATAACATTAATTAGTTTTTAGAATAAACATCAATTAACACATTAATAAATGCAGAGCTGAATCCTGATTGGTCAGAAGGGGCCGACTGATGTTCTATTACAGTATTAATGAGATAAAGGAAGGAACCTGGTGCTGTGTTCGGATGACGGCAGGACGGAGGAGGACACTGTCTCGCCTCACACTGAACCTTCCCCTCCACACAGGAGCACCTGGTACAGGGCGTGTCCTCAGAGTCCCACACCGCCCCGTGCTCATACTGCTTACCTCCCGATACACACTCTACACACACACACACACACACGACATGTATGGTTATGAATCACTATGAATCTATGAGTGTGTGTGTATGTGTGTGTGTGTGTGTGTGTGTGAGATGATGTTACCTCTGCACACAGGGCAGCAAACATGGGGGTCTCTGACTGGGTTTGGACAGTGGACAGGGGGACATCTCTCCTGATGGCATCTTACATTACCTCTCTTCATCAACACACACACACACACACACACATGTCAGAAATGGATAAAAAAAACATCATGTGTATATGAGGAACGTCTCTGCGTCTTTACTTTGATTAAATACACCAGGATCATCAACACACATGAATGGACGTCAGTAATTTGCGTAATCCATGTTTATTTATAGCGATGTGTATTTTAATGAAGACAAAAGTGTCGAGATAATCATGAGACATTTTCACGCATTTGTTTGATGTTAAAATATTTCAAATTATAAAGTAAACAATAATAAATATAGATTATCTTTGCTTAAATGATATTTTTGTTTAGTAACAGATACAGGACTGACCTCACACACACACTCGAGGCAGGGTCCGTGTCCTGGGGGTCTGAACACCTCACCATCAGCGTACACTCTCCTCTCAAAATCACATGCTACACACACACACACACACACACACACACATGGGCACACACACAGTAATGACACGCATTAAACTTTATCACCTGTGTGTGTGTGCGTGCGTGTGTGTGTGTGTGTGTGTGTGTGTTACTTACAGTTGCATGTGGGGCAGCAGGTGCCATGCTGTTGACTGGGGTGTGTACAACGTGAAATAGGGCATGATGTCTCCACACTCTCACAGACAACTTTCCCAGCCTGCGCACAAATGTACACACACACACACACACACACACACACACACACACACACATCAAAAACAAAAGATTTCTGGATGAATAAATAAATAACTAAGTTTTAAAGCGGCTTCCTGCTCCCGCTGAGTGACTGAGTGTTTCTTTTGGCTCTGGGTTTATACTTCTAGGTTTGTATTTTGGGTCAGAGCGCTCGTCTCTGGTGTTTGGGTCGGGTCGGTGCTGCTGTGATGAGGGTCAGAGTGGGATGTGAATGTGTAAGTAAACTCACTGAACACTGACACGTCACACAGGGATTCTGTTTGGAGGTAAACCGCTGACCGTCTGCATACACTTCTGATTCATAATTACACTGTTCACACCTACACACACACACACACACACACACACACACACTTACAATCAGTAAGGCTCATTGGTGTCTCTCTGTCTCATTATATTACACATATGAGTGTCATGTGTCAGTCACCTTGGACAGCAGTCTCCGGCTCTCCTGATTGGATGAGAGCAGTGTGGGGCGGGGCAGGGGAGGGGCTCACAGTTAATATTTCCATTCTGAGACACACATGGACATGAGGTTATAGCAGCTACAAACACACGCTCCTTCTCTCATAGTAGATTACATCTGTTAGAGTTGTGTGTGTGTAGAACTTCTGAGTTGTGTGTGTTTCTTCTTTTAATGACTAATTTACTTTTCTTGGGAATGCTGACCGTGTCTCACCTCACACACACACCGCTCACACCGCTCTCTACTCGGAACCGGTTCCCCGTTCAGGAAGGTCTGTCCATTTTGGGCGCAGCCTATAAACACACACATTAATAAAGCATCATCACGTCACAACAGCGACACATTATCACAACTTTCAGAAAAATAAACCCGACTTTTATTATTATTATTATTATTATTATTATTATTATTATTATCATCTCAACATTTGTATTTTTTTTTATTTGGTAAAGTACACTGACCATCTTAACATCTGACCTAATATATATAACTGTTTTACCAAAAACTTATTATTAAAATGTGACCTATTACCTCAACGTTTGAACTTTTATATTTAAAAGTCTGGAATAAATCAGAACTATCTGACTTATCTCGCATTTTTAAACTGTTATCACAGTTTTTTTCTCGAAAAAATGCATTGACTCAGTTTGGATTTGGATTTTTGACTGATTACCTACAAATACTAATAAATCATAATAAGCCATATTTAATTTTTCTCAAAATTCCAATTTATTATTTAATTTTTTTCATTATTTGTAAATGTTATCTTAGAAAATTAATTTGTCTCAAAATGTCTACATTTCATTTTAAAATAATATCAATAATATATATATATAATAATTTCAGATAAGTCTGAAAAAGGTCATATATATAAAATCTCAAACTTTTAATAAAGTAAGTCCCAGGTTGGAGATATTAAATTCATATTTTTAGTAAAAAAAAGTACAAATGTTCATAAGTGAGTGTGTTATGCATTTAGATTTATTCTTATGTCAAGTCTATATTTAGAATTAAAAAAATAATAATTTTAAGAAACAATCTAATATGTGTTAGCACAGTTTAAGCTTAGTGCTCATCATCAGAGCACACACACTCACACACACACACACACACACACACACAGAACTCTGAGTGTCTGACTCACGGTCACAGGAGGGGCAGCAGGTTCCTGTAGAAGGTTCCGGGTTCCTACACGGGGTGTAACAGAGCTCGGCTGTACAGTCCACACGTCCCTCCTGAAGGCCGAATGAACAGGTGATATAACAGACGTAGGTAAAGGAGGAGGAGGAGGAGACACACATGCTTCACCTCACAGCGTGGCTCAGGAACAAAACCCTCGGACGCCACTTTTTACGTTTCTGAATGAGACGTGCTGCAACCGTCTGTGTGTGTGTGTGTGTGTGTGTGTGTGTGTGTGCTGTGTCTTTACTTTTTTTGTTTGAAATGGAATAAATGAATGCTAATGTGATTGGCGTGTAGGCGGAGCTTGATACAGACCCTCAGCACCCTCCTAAAACACAGCAACTTAACTTTCACTAAATTATATTTCATTATTTCCATCTACATTTCCTCCGTCGTCTCCCCACTTGTTTTTCACCACGGATCCCTGTCCCCATCCCTCCATCATGGCATCGTGGACAGTGTGAAATCTGGTGTGAGCGGGTTGAGCGTCCAGGCTGAGAGACATCTTTAGGAATTTGATTTGAATCTGATTTCTCTGGATGATTTTCAGATCTGATTTACAAAAATCAGATTTAATGTGGATCTGAACTGTTGTGGGTAAAAAGCTAACGTAGCAACAAACATGACTCTACTAAGAGAGGGCTGTCTTAAAAAACATCCGTGAGCAGATAAATAGGTGATAAATCATCAGGAGACTCCTGAGAGCTGATCTTTGGCCTTGACACACATCACATTAAACACACACACACTGGGTCTGTGACTAATCACTTTTGTCCTGGTCACTGAGGTTAAAATGGAGACACTTGAGGAACATTCTTCCCAATTAAAAAAATATAATCTTGCTTTGTGGATCTTTGGAATGATTTATTAATAATCTTTATTGATACTTTTCCAGGACTTTCCGATCATTTTTCATCTTTATGATGCTGCGTATTCAGATATGTTCTCTAACAAACCCTGGGTTCTTCCAGGAACCAGCCAACTGTATAAGTGTAAGGGGTAACGGCAGGACTAATTTAGGGGGGTGAATACTTATTCACACACAGTCAATGCATGATTTTCTGCTGAAGGTTTATGCAATCTATATTGTGTTATTCTCCGTTTCATCAATTATGAATTATTCTGTATAGATTCATGACATTAAGTCGATTTCAGCTCCTGGTTGTAACATTAGACAATGTTGAAGAGCTCAAGAGGGGGTGAATACTTATGCACATGCTTTATGAACTTACTGAGCATGTGCAGGTGCTGCAGGGGTCTCGTGGATGCGTCCATGTTGAGCCGTGCTTGTATCTCTCCTCCTCATGGACACAACCTGCAGGCGACAGAGTCAGTACGGAATCACCAGCATGCTTAACACACACACACACACACACACACACACACACACACACACACACAGAAAGACTTACTTCGACACCTGGGACAGCACTCTCGGCTCACAGTTTCCACCAAACCGCAGTCAGGTGTAGGACAGGGTACACTGCTACACACCACGTTCCCACCCTACAAAAACACACACACACACACACACACACACACAGTCGAGTTTGTAGTTTGAAGCATGAAGTGAAGGTCTTTGTCCTTTACACCAATTTTTTTTTTTTTTACAAACATAACAAAAAAAGGTACAAACTGAGAGTTCAGTGTTTCCAGGATGTTTCATTTAAAACACTTCCTGCTGTGTACGCTTCTATTATTTAGTAACATGTGACAGGAAAGTGTGTTTATGTGAGCGGAGTGCCTCAGGGCTCCATCATCGGCCCAGCTTTCATTTCACTGAGGATTTTCTTCAAGTTTTACACGGGAATTAAGTGGGAACTGAACATGCCATTTTATAATCCTTTTCAGTGTCTGTAGCTTTAAATGCGAATAAGCCGTCCCGCCGCTTTGTGAAAATTAATTTGTTCTGCGCTGTGTTACACCACCACTGGAGTCCCAGAAATGATCAAAATGGAATTTGTCTATAACAAGTCCACCTTCATGTGGCTTCAATCTGAGCGCATTCCAGCCAGTAACGACCAAACAACCAGTTTATTTATTTCACCTTGACGTGACCCCTGAAGCTCTGAAGTGCTCAAACACACACTTTGCAGAAACATGTTTAGTTTTAATCATCTTAAATCCATCTAATAATTAGTGCAGGAGGTTCCCATGGCAACACATCAGAAAAGAGTCGAATGTCTTTAGTCATGACTTCATAATGAGAACCCGGTGTCTTACAGAGCAGACGCAGAGTTTACACGGATCCTCGCGGTCCGGGAACGTGACTCCGTCTGGAATGACCTCGCCGCGATACTCACAGCGGGAACAGTCGCGACAGCAGGAACCGAACGGAGGCTTCACTCCATTCTGACACGACTGAGGACATTTCTGCACGTCCACACACGACATGTGGCCATTCTGGGGAGGACAAAAACAACATGATCTACTTTTAATCAGGATTTGATGTGTTAAACAGGTGAGGTCATGGTTTCAGAGCGATGAAACATAATAACTCACAAATATAAACACTTCAGGATGTGCTGTTACAGGAAAATAATCAGTTATCAAAAAACTATTTTTGGATGACAAGTCATGAATTAGTAACTAACAGTAATGAAAGGTTGATATTTTTCCTCTAACAGCGCGTCCCTTGGCGTTTTATTCCTCTTACACCACAGCAGCTGCGATTGTATTTTTATTTCTTAAAAAACACGACACTTTTTATCCATTTACAATAACATTTAATATTCCTGTTGTCACTTACGTTATAGCAGCTATAAAAACACGTTCCCTCACCAGCCTCACTTTATTAAGTTAATAAGACAAAAACCTTTCAGCTTGTCATCCGATAGAGAAAGCACAAAGACGTGGCCCGGGAGAACTGATGTGGGAGTTACAGATTTAATCCTGACACTGGAGACTCCTCCCACTAATGTTAGACAGAAAAAAATTATCAACACTTTCTGTCCAATCAGATCTGAGAATTCCGTAGCGCTGTTGTATAAAGTCAGATAATATCACAGGACGTGTGTGAGAGATACAACGCAGATGATCAAGTCCATGATAGAACCTCACCTGCTTGATGATCATTAAATAAACACAATCCCAGTCATTTTCCCCAGTAAACACAATCCCAGTAGAACATACAGGGTGTGATGCCCACGTACCCTACAGGAGCAGGTCTGGCAGCCGTCGACGGTGCTGTGTGGGACGCTGTGGGTTCGGTTATCGACGCCACACCCTAAAGAGGAGGAGGAGTTTATTATTCACAAACACTGACCCTAAACACAGACACCATTTATAAACTAAGATGATTTTTGATCCAGTTAACTTTGGCAGGATGGAAACAGTGTCGATTACGTCTCTCACATCATCTGTTAAATGTGGTCACAAAGTCACGTCTAACCACCTGCTGCATTTCAAGTGAAATATTTTACAATTTGATTTTTTTCTCCACTGACCTACGCTAACCGTTTAAGTCCCGGCATCATCATCTTGGTTTATGTTGCGTGCCATCAGAGAAGAAGAAGTAAACCCTCCATAGATGTGATAACCTGGTGATTCAGTACATTCAGGTGGTCAGCTGACTTCATTTTATTGCCCCATA
>JAOVVA010000037.1:36702775-36712909 GCA_028565275.1 Leiocassis micropogon
ATAATAATATCACTGATTACATTAAAGATCAGATCAGATTATTATTAGCTTTTAACTTTTAACTGTTTCTACAAACTTTTTAACCGTCAAATACAGGTACTTACACCATGTAAATCATTATACTGCACTAATGCTCACTACTCATCTCCTTACAGAAAACTATAGGCTACACTATAAGACCAAATGTATGTGCACCCCTGACCATGAGACTTGTATGTTACTGTGGAATGTCAAATTCCTTATTTATCCCCTGGTATTTGTTGTCATAATGCTCTCCTGTCTTCTCTTATGTGAACGCTGTACAATAGTGTGTGTGTGTGTATGTGGGTGTATTTGTGTTAATTCACAAACTCTACAAGAGCATTTAGTGAGCTCAGGTGCTGATGTCCAGGAGGCTCCAGTTCATCCAGTTCATCCCAAAGCTGATGGTTCAGTGGGTTTGAATTCGGTCAGAGCTCTGTATAGGACACTCGTGTTCTCCACTTTAACACACTCTTAACACACCGTGTCTTCATGTAGCTGGCTTTGTGCTTCTCACAGGGGCGTCGTCATACCGGATAAGGGTTTGGTTGGTTCCTGTTAGTTACAGTGAAATGAAACTGTAACGCTACAGCACACAGAGACGTCACTACACCCTGTGCTTCTGACTTTGTGTCATGGTCTAGGGTGCATATACTTTTGGTCACATAGTGACACAGATGTGCACACAGAATCACACATAATGTAAAATAATGTTTGTGATTGTGGAGGAAGAACACATCTTATATTTATTCCTGGAGGGAATTCTTGGTCAGGTTTAAATACTACAGAAGTTATACTCTGGCAGATATCAGAAGTCTGACTAATACACACACACACACACACACACACACACACAATAAATGGTTGTAAAATGGACAATATGAATGACTACATAGTACATAGTGCCCACGCTCCTGAATAACACAAGCACGATGTACGGCAATAAGCAATATCAAAAGGCCATGACGTAATATATGATTTAGTACATACATAGTGTGTGTATCATGCACACACACACACACACACACACACACACACACCATCATCATCATCATCATCACCCTCTCCTCGCGCGGGAATACTATAAATAGTACAGAGGTGAACACACAGTCTGGGATTCGGGCACGAGCACACGCGCGCGCACACTTCTCGGCCCCGCGGTGGTGCACCGAAGCGCGCGCCTGTGTAACGACATGTCAAGTGCACCAGTATGTGTGTGTGTGTGTCTGTGTGTGTGTGTGATCTAAATTCCGAACATGCCACGGTTCCATTCTCACACACAGACAGACGCGCTCATAAGAAACAAAAAGCGCGCGCGCGCACACACACACACACACACACACACACACAGACAGACAGACGTGCACGCGTGGTTCGCACTCGCCACTAATCACAGCTCATCCCGCACTGAACCCGCACGAACCCGCACGTGCACCTCCTGTCCCGCGCTCGAGGCGCCTGCGGTAATCCCGCGCGTCACGTGCACTCACCCAGAACACGAAATTGAAGGCGAACATCAGGTACTTGACGCACATCTCTCCGCCGCTCAGAGCCGCCATCACTCCTCCTTAAAACGCGGAAATGCGGTCCGGGCCCGGGTCACACAGCGCTGCACGGGTCCGCTCCCTTTGTTTCTCCAGCTCTAGTCCGGAATGACGTCATCTCTCACCGGGTACCGCCGGAGAATCGGTTCGTTTGGAGAGAGAGAGAGAGTGCGTTTGGAGGAGAATCGATTCCGAAGTGAATCTTTCGGTGCTCCGTCCTGCTGGTGCAGGCTGAGGGATGGATCTGCTCTAATCACGGGTTTGGGTTTAGAACTCCTGATAAAACAACACACTTATCGTCTCTACCACGTGATCCTGTGAGCCCTGGGGGGTCCTGGAGTCTGTCCCAGAAGAGCTAGGGCACAAGACCGGGTCCATCCTGGACAGGATGTCAGTCCATCACAGGGAACACACACACACACACACACACACACACACACACACACTATGGGCAATTTGGGAACGCCAGTTAGCCTTATCTGCATGCCTTTGGAACTGGAGTACCCTGAGGAAACCCACCAAGCACAGGGAGAACATGCAAACTCCACACACACGAGGTGGGAATCAAACCCTTAACCCTGGAGGTGCGAGGCGACAGTGCTAACCACTAAGTCACCGTGCCGCCCTCAATTCAATTCGATTTTAGATGTAGAGTTTTTAACAAGGTTTATTGTCACAAGGCAGCTTTACAGAACCAAAAGAAAATTGTGGAAGTTTGTATGAAAATGTGTGAAAATGTGTATGAATCCGAATGATCAGATTGTCGAGGCCGACGGTGCTGAGGGAAAAACTCTCTGAGATGGCAAGAGGGAGAAGAACCAGACTCAGATATGACACCCCTCAGGGTCTGTCTTGTGTCTGACTGGACAAAACTCATCAGCTAATCAGATCCTAATACTCACACATACAGAATGTATTTGTATATGTATATGTTTCACATCATCATGTTCTTCACACGCACACCCCCATCATTAAAACCACCCACCTAATACAGTGTAGCGCCCCCTTGTGCCACCAAAACAGCCTACTACCCCTCTGAAATTGTGTGTGTGTGTGTGTGTGTGTGTGTGTGTGTGTGTGTGTGTGTGGTATCAGCATGGACACCCTGACCGATAATCTGTGACATCACAATCTAGCCTTGTCAAAGTCATGTAGATCCTCACACTCTCCAATTTTCCTGCTTCCAACACAACAACTCCAAGAACTGACTGTTTATTTGGTGCCTACTGTAAGTCATCAAACCCCTAACCAGGTGGTGCTGTGGTGAGATCTTGATGCATTATTCAAATTCAAATTTTATTCATCAGACACACAACCATACGCAGTACAATGTGCAGTCAGATGCTTAACACCAAGCTGAGGAGGTTGTGAATGAAACGTGTAATGAATATTTACACAAATGGGGGAAAATGATGTGTAAAATCAGGAATGTATAGTTGTGTGAGGTTTTTGTGAACAGACTGAAGGATTAGACCAAGTTGTTATCCATGTTTATTTCCCCAAAAGGCCTGTGGGAAGAAGCTCCTCCTCATTCTCACTGTGTTGGTCTTTAGGGGTCAGAAGTGCTTCCCTGACTGGAACAGAGAAAAGAGTCCATTGTTCAGATGGCTGAGGTCCTTCACTATCTTCCTGGCTTTGATCCAGCACCGCTTGCTGCAGACAGAGTGCAGGTCAGGGAGCTCAGTGCAGATGGAGAGCTCGGCTGATCACACACACTCAGGAGAACCCTCTGTCCTGCATGGTGCTGTTCCCGAACCAGCCTATGATGTCAGGTTGCTCTCTATGGTGCGGTGGAGAAGTTCCTAAGCACCTTGAAGGCCAGTTTAAAGGCAGTAAAGACACTGATGGGCCTCCCTCACCTCATGGTGTTAATGTGACAGGATCATAACAGGTCAGGTCCTGCGTGATGTGAACACAAGAGGTACTGGAATCTGTCTTCTCTCTCCACTGCTGAAGTTCACGAACAGCCCCTTTGATGGTGATTTGAGATACTTATCACCATATTGTGCCCTGAAAGCCTATATTTTAACTATATTTGTAGCTTGGAGGTTAAAGTGTTGGACTATTAGAAGGTCCTAGGTTCAAGGCCCACCACCACCAAGTAACTGTGGGGCCCTTGAGTGAGGCCCTTAACGCTGCTGATCAGATGTACAATGAGATAAAAAAGTAGGTTGCTCTGGATAAGGGTGTCTCCTAAATGCAGTAAATGTAATCATATAAATAAGTAAAAAATGTATTAGACAATTTGAAGATTTTTTCCCTTACAAAACAGTGTTTTTTTTTTAAAGAATGGTTGTTTGTGGCTTAAAACTAATATTGTTCTGTATGTAGGTTTATTAAGTAATGTTATTGTTGTTGTTAATCTTTCGGCTGCTCCAGTTGTCAAGACAAGTCAAGTCGGCTTTTATTGTCATTTCAGACAGATACACTTCAGTACACAGTGAAACAAAACAGCTTTCCTCCTGGACCAAGTGCTACATCAATTAACAACATACTGTAAATGAAGAAAACTAGCTAAGAACTATACAGGAAGATAAAAAAAGACAACATAATGTGCACTGACTAATACAAATGTGCAAACAGTAACAAACACACAAAGGTGTCTGTCGGTGGTACATACAAACACCTTTTGCTCAGACGTCCATATACTGTGTAAAACGGGGGATAACACAAATTAAACAAAAATAGCACCATAATGGATCTGGAGTAGCCGCCGCATGCCACTGCCGTGCCGTCATCTTGAATCTCATCCTGTGGTGCCACCACCATGAACCATCTGATCCACACACACAGGTTTTACACCAGATGCTCTTACTGTTACAACCCTTTCACTATCATTTCATCCTGGCTTGGCACTGCATCCAGTGTCTGTGGTTTGAGCGCTGGGAGGGAATTAAACCCAGACCTTCTGCATGGCAGACGAGGAACCTACAGTACCACTGAGCCAGCAACGCCTTAAAGCCAGGTAATCAAAAAGTAATAATCCCTCAGCCCTCAAAGTAATAATCACTCAAAATACTGAGTAAAAATTATTATATAAGAAAAGTAATTTTTCTTGTTTTGTTTCTTGTTTTGTTAAAATAAACGAATCATTGTTTTTAACACACATGAGAAACTCTGTGTTACACGTGAATCTCTGGTTGGTTAATTAAAATAAATTACCATAAGTGTTTCTACAGGACAGTCCGAAGGTTCAAAAACGATTTAATTGAACTCAGTTTCATTTAAACTGTTCGAGTCATAAAACAGAATCGACTCAGTGAAGTGAATCACACTGACAGCGCTCTCTGTCTCTCTCTGTCTCTCTCTGTCTCTCACAGCTTCTCTGGGAAAACATTCAGATATTATTAGAATCAGACAGACACTGAGCCAGACAGACATGTTCATATAGACTTCATAACTGTTCATATAACCTTCATAACCGTTCCTGAACACCATGACATCACGGAATGCTGTAAACACACAGGAATCAACAGGAGCAATCACGAGTCTATTGCAGGCTGTAAAAAGTCTCCCTCTCTCTCACTGTGTGTGTGTGTGTGTGTGTGTATGTGAGTGAGTGAGATAGAGATATTTAGGTGGAGTAGGATGAGAGAGTGTGTGTGTAGGATGTGCACTTTGTGCTCTTGGCACTGAAAAAGAGCTCAGTGTGTGATGATAAAAGAACAACATGCTGTGTGTGTGTGGATTTATGTGCGTGTGTGTGAGGGTGTGTGTTTCTTTAACCACTCAATCCTGATTAGCAGCACGTCTCCAAGTGTTTCTTTTCCTTTGATTTGTACACCCCAGGAATTTACTATTAACTATTCATACTCTTTAATTATTATTATTATTATTATTATTATTATTATTATTATTACCTCTGACTGTTACACAACACTGACACTGAAGACTCCTTCCACTAGTGTTACAGAAATCACAAAAAACCATAAGACGGATTAAACGCACATTGTTTAGTCAGTATATTATCAGTGCAGCGTGTCCCGTACACACCCTGTGCATCAGCTGTTACTATGGAAACGCTAACGTATTAAAGAGAGCGCATTAATATAAACCTGTGATTATGGAAAGTGAATTAAAACAACATGGCCAATCAGAGATCAGGTTTCAGCAGCACTGTGGTGTTCGGAATTCCCTTTGTGCCAGTGTTTAGTGACTTCGTGCCACTTTCCAGGCATTGTGCGTATGTGTGTGTGTGCGTATGTGTGTGTGTGTGTGTCTGCGTGAGAGTATGTGTTTAGTTTGGCATGGTCCTACCCTGTTTCTCTGTCATATCTGTCTTCACTCTGCGATTAATCCTTTCATTCCTCTTGTGCCCAAACTTCCTCCAATTGTTCCCTCCTAATGAGAACAAGCAAGGAAATCACACCAACTCTCTCTCTCTCTCTCTCTTTCTCTCGTTCCCTCTCTCTCTCCCTTTCTCTCTCTCACACATTCCTATAAAATCACTCCTCCTCATCTCCACACGGTTCCAGGCTGGTGTCCCCAAAGCAGTGAGAACCCAAGACTGCAGGAGAACTCCAGACTGACGTCCAGCAGGTTAAGAGGCTCAGGTGCTCGACACACGGCTCTTCCAAAGGTACAGTTACTGCATGTGTGTGTTAAGTGTTTCTGCATTGTGTGCATGCAAGTATTTTCTGTTATTTTAATTCAATTAAATTCAACTGTATTTGTGTAGAGCTTTTAACAAGTGTCATTGTCACAAAGCAGCTTTACACAATCAAAATTAATTATGAAAATGTGTATGAATGAAAATGATCAAATTGTTTATTTGTATTTAACTTTTATATTTAACTTTAGTCATAAATTCTGCCCTTAATTTAAATATGTTGAGTTAACCTTCTTCTCTCAGCGTGTGTGTGTGTGTGTGTGTGTGTGTGTGTGTGTGTGTATGTGTGCATGCAAATTTCAAGGACAGCATCCTCGATTCTTTCCTTTGACGTAGAGCTGTTCTTTGTTCCATGAATTCCAGGACTTGTAAGAACTTGCAAGAGCTAATTTGTTAAAAGCAGTAATATTTTCTAATCTTGTGAAAGTGTTCATTGAAAGTTCTGATAAAGGTTCTTTGAAATTCTAATAGAGTTCTAAATTAGTTCTAGCTTTTTAAATTAATTCTACCCAGAACTATAAAAATAATATAAAAAGCAGTAAACGGTAATTATTAATATACAGTCAATAATTGGTGTAACGACCCTTTGCTTAAAATATAGTCTCAGGTGCAGTGTGTGTGTTGTGTGTGTGTGTTGTGTGTTGTGTGTGCAGCTTTATAAATAAATGAGCTGCTTAGTTTTACTGAAGATCCTGCAGAGCCAGCCTCAGTCCTCCTGTGGACTTTCACACCTGCTGCTTTATTCATGCGTCGTTATCTCAGCACCTTAGCAAGTGAGATATTCTTGAATCTAGCCAAACCAAAATATTACACCAAACCAAATATAAAATTATTAGGTTTATTTCTAGTCAAATGTTATTAAAACTTAAAGTGAAAAAGTGATAGTTAGCAGCACCTGGGTTGTGGAATAACCCTTTTCTAGATGTCGTTACAGCTGAGTCAGTGGCCAGCTTTATGCGACAACTAAAGACCTATTTGGATCTTTTTGGGTCTTCACTAAGCCCAATATCCCCCCCCCCCATCCCCCCCACACAACACCTTCCAAAAACCTTTCCAATGTTTTGTGCTTTGGTACTTATAGTTTGTAACCCAGTGTAAGGATCTAATGACAAAAACTTTAAAGTGCTTTTGTAAGTCAGTAAAAGCAGTAAATTTGAATAGTTTATAGGAATTTATTTCTTGAAATAAGCAATCTGCCAATTGAACAAGACATTTTTGCTTGCAATTTTAGTAACATTTGACTGAATGTAATATCTGTAGGCAAATATAAACACACAATATAACCTAATATTTGATTAGTTATCTTATTTTAAGAAATTATAGATAGGTTTGGCTAGATTCAAGAATTTAAGGAAATGAGGAAATGAGGACTTGCTAAGATGTAATTTGTTGCAATGAAAACCCGGAAGTTTTCTTATTGTTTTTTTTTTTTTTTTGTGAAAAGTGCTCTTTTACATAATATGCTGCTTTCGTTTCCTGCCTACAGATATTTTCCTGTAAGATATATTTTTTTTAATATTAATGTTTCACATTACAATCAGAAATGTTTTTTTTTACTGATTTAATACTGACATCATAAAATAAACATCTATAACAAAATTTGTACAAAAAGAAAAAACAACAACCCACAAGCTGACTGAGAGTCTTGCACGGTACCATAGAACATTTAGAATTAAGCGCCCTTTATGGTGCTAGATTAGATTAGATTACATTAGATCACTGCACATGTACGGTACAAACCAACAAAATACAGTTGTCGCAGTGAAAAATTATATTGCATATGTAAATAGTATAGAGTGATAGATGGAACCTTCATTAATTAGGTACATTATTATTTTATTGTAACAAAAAAGGTCCAGCTTTCTATAAAGGCTCTAATTAAACCTGTAGTGAAATAGACACCCTGGTCGTAGGGTCCCGTACACACAGAACCCTGAGAGTAAGAAACCAACAATTTCCTTCGGGTGCTAGATTACATTTTTTGTTCACACCTTTAAATCCTTGAACAGTTTCTAACGACATTCTGTAATAATGTACAGTTTATGAATGAAGGTGTTACTCAGATCTGACCACAGCAATGTGGAAGTGCTGGAGTTTAAACCGACAGAGTTGTGAATCTTCTGAAGAACACACAAAACACACTTACACTGACTGTGTTTAATGTGAGATAATTAATCAGTAGAGGTGGTTATAATCAGGGCACGCTGGTAGTTGTTATGGTCCAGTGGTTAAGGCTCCGAGTTACAGTCCAGAAGGTTGTGGGTTTAAATCCCAATATTTTAAAAACTCTTCAGCTCTGGTGTTGCGGCATCAGTAGCTGCGTTTACACAGTCAATATAGTTCTGTTTGAAATCTGAATTGTATTAATTCATTAGACGTAGATGAGCTTGACGGACCTGCAGCATGTCAGGGGGAACGATATTTACATCTCAGAAGTGCATAGAGCTTAACATTCGAGTTATGGGTTACGGATAGAGATTAGCGATATGAGGTTAAGGTTAGAGGTTAGTGTTGAGATTAGGGTTCAGGCATTTGATGTTAAGGTTAGTGATTGAAGTTGAGAGGTTAGGGGTTAGGGTTAGGGTTAGGTGTTTAAGGTTTGTGTTAAGGGTTAAGGTTGAAAGGTTAGGGATTAGTGGTGAGGAGTTAGGGATTATCCATTAGAGGTTAGAAGTGAGGGGTTAGGAGTTTTAGGAATTAGGAATTGATTGAGAATTAGGCTTAGGTTTGATTAGGATTAAAATGTTTTACTGATGTTTGCTATAAGTTGCTGCAATGCAATAAATGCTTTACAGAACTTTACAGGAACTCTGTGGACGTTTAAGTAAACTTTACACTGTGTGATTATTATAGTAAACAAATAAGTTAATAAGTTAAAAAATGATTTTATTGATCAGATGGAGCCGCTTCTGTCGAGAGGACTGACTGCACTGACCGCTCTTCTCCTCTTACATATGACAGGCAAGTGTGTGTGTGTGTGTGTGTGTGTGTGTTACTCTGAAATGTATTGACTTTATGCATACAGAGTGTTTATTGTGTGTGTGTGTGTGTGTGTGTGTGTGTGTGTGTGTGCAGGGTGTGTGTTAGCCGAGTCGTCAGGACGCTGCAGTGTGTTCGGTCGACAGCACATACACACGTTTGATGGAGTGATTTATGAGTTTGCTGGTGACTGCAGCTACATGCTGGCTGGAGACTGTCAGGGCAGAACCTTCTCAATCCTGGGTAAATATCTGTCTGTCTGTCTCTCTCTGTCTCTCTCTCTTTCATCTTACGTAAGTGTGTGTGTGTGTGTGTGTGTGTGCTCGTGTGCATAGGTGATCTCTCACAGGGCAAGAGGAAAGGTGTGAGTGTGTTCCTTGGTGAGGTCTTTGAGTTGAACTTGTCTGTGGATGGCGCTCTAACACAACAGGGAGAGAGGTACGCACTCAACATTAACTCTGTTGAAATATTAAATGCTTTGTTAGTGTGAGCATTAAAATATGTGTATGTGTGTGTGTGTGTGTGTGTGTGTGTGTGTGTAGGGTCCAGCTGCCGTACGCCTCTAACTCCGTGTTTGCGGGCTACGAGCTGGGCAGTGTGCGTTTATGGAGTGATGAGTTCGGCTTCTCGGTCCTCATCGACCCGAATCACAACATCCAGATCAAACTCGGCAAACAGCACCAGAACCGAACCTGCGGCCTGTGTGGGAACTTTAACTCCGCCCCCAGTGATGATTACACAGCGCAAGAAGGTAAATCCTCAGCACGGGGGGAAATGGGTGGAGCTTCACCTCAGACTAAACACAGGAAATCACTGCGGACTTTCTCAGGACTCCGAGTGTTTACTTTTCCCTGGAATTTCCTCACCATCTCTAACAATCCACATTTATCAAGTGTGTGTTTAAGTGTGTTTAAGTGTGTGTTTAAGTGGGGTAAAAACACTCCTGCAAAAACAGGAGACAGGTGGGTTTATAGAGACAGG
>JAOVVA010000037.1:36713009-36728162 GCA_028565275.1 Leiocassis micropogon
GTGTGTTTAAGTGTGTGTTTAAGTGGGGTAAAAACACTCCTGCAAAAACAGGAGACAGGTGGGTTTATAGAGACAGGCGGGTTTATAGAGACAGGTGGGTTTATAGAGACAGGCGGGTTTATAGAGACAGACGGGTTTATAGAGACAGGCGGGTTTATAGAGACAGATGGGTTTATAGAGACAGACGGGTTTATAGAGACAGGTGGGTTTATAGAGACAGACGGGTTTATAGAGACAGACGGGTTTATAGAGACAGGCGGGTTTATAGAGACAGATGGGTTTATAGAGACAGGCAGGTTTATAGAGACAGGTGGGTTTATAGAGAAAGGCGGGTTTATAGAGACAGACGGGTTTATAGAGACAGACGGGTTTATAGAGACAGGCGGGTTTATAGAGACAGACGGGTTTATAGAGACAGACGGGTTTATAGAGACAGACGGGTTTATAGAGACAGACGGGTTTATATAGACAGACGGGTTTATAGAGACAGGCGGGTTTACGCTTCACTGTGGTTTCTCAGTAACGTGACACGCCACAGAGTAAGAGTAAAAGAGACCGAGTGTTTATAGCTGCTATAACGTCAGTGACAACAGGAACTCACTCGTATGATGTAATGTTCTATAATGACAAACTGTAACGGTTGGGTTTGTGCCATTAGAGGAAACTAATTTCTCTCCCTCTGTGTGTGTGTGTGTGTGTGTGTGTGTGTGTGTAGGTTTTCTGACAGAAAACCCATATGACTTTGCCAATTCTTGGGCTCTTAATGGTGAAGCAAAAGTGTGTAAGAGAGTGAAACCACCGTCTCAGACCTGTAACAGTACGAGAAACTCAGCACAGGTCAGGACATCATGTGTCTTCATCTAACATCACATGTCTAACTTCACCTATCCCATGTGTATCCTATCATCACTTGTCTATCATTAATTTTCTTTCATAACCCGCCTTTCACTATGTGCCAGTCACCCTCGTCAATCATCACATCTCAGCCGCTACCTGTATCTGTCAATAATCACATGTCCACATCACCTTTTTGTGATCAACTGTCTGTGACATAATGTGTCAGTCATCACCTATTAGTCATTACCTCTTGGTCAGTAACTGCCTATCATCACATCCTAAACATCATCTGTCAATCATCACATTCTCGTACAAGCGCAGCAGTAATTATGTTTCTATAACACCAGCATGTTTCTAAGATCAAAAACATTCCAGTTCTTATTATGTTACCATTTTGTAATCCGAAAGCACCTGTCCTGTGTGTGTGTGCATGTGTGTGTGTGTGTGTGTGTGTGTGTGTAGTTGATGACACAGTGTGAGGTTCTGCGCACCTCAGCGGTGTTCCTGCGCTGTAACCACCTGGTGGATGTAGACGTGTTCTTGGCGGTGTGTGAGTCAGACGTGTGTCACTGTGGAGACGGTGAGGAGTGTGTGTGCCACGCCCTGCTGGAGTACGCACGCACCTGCGCCAGTCACGGACTCGTCCTGCACGGCTGGCACACACAGAGCCAGTGCAGTGAGTAGAACACACACACACACACACACACACACACAAAGAGACAGAGAAGCTTTTCCAAGGTTTAATATTACTCTGTGTGTGTGTGTGTGTGTGTGTGTGTGTGTGCAGCTCCAAAGTGTCCAGTAGGAATGCATTACACTGAATGCTCTCAGCCCTGCTCCACATCGTGTCAGAGCCTCAACATCCACGAGCTCTGCAGGGACGAGTGTGTAGACGGCTGCACCTGCACAGGTGAGGGGCGGAGCCACTGCAAACCCCGCCCTTACACTAACCTGACATTTGTGTGTTAAATTTCTAAATTTGAATGCATTTCTTTATTGTATCTACTTGTATAATTTAATCTGTAAACCCTGTGTGTGTGTGTGTGTGTGTGTCTGCGTGTGTGTGTGTGTGTGTGTGTAGCGGGTAAGGTGCTGGATCGAGAACACTGTGTGGATGTTTCTCAGTGCTCGTGTCAGCACTCAGGAAAACGCTATCCCCCTGGATCTACTGTCTCACAGGACTGCAACACATGGTACACACACACACACACACACACACACACACAAGGAATAGTATTATTCTTTCACAAATCTAAAATCTATTATAAATATTTTGTATGTTAAAAGTGCAAGAACCCCCCCCCCCCAATTCAAAAGTGTGTTTATAATGTGCTGCCACCTAGTGTTTAACCAAGTAATGACGCTTTACATCTGCAAATAATTAAAAAAAAACATCACCAGTGTGTCCTTATTCACAGTGTGTGTCGTCATGGATCGTGGGAGTGCACTAATGAGGAATGTCCAGGTGAGGATTCAGAGACACACACACACACACACACACACACACACACACACACACACACAAATACACACACACACACATTCATTACCATCATCATCGTTACTGTATCACCATGATTTTACTGATTGTAGAGTATGAAATGATTCCTGTGTGTGTGTGTGTGTGTGTGTGTGTGTAGGGGAGTGTGTGGTTACAGGACAGTCACACTTTAAGACCTTTGATGATAAGTTCTTCACCTTCAGTGGAATCTGTCAGTATCTGTTGGCTAAAGACTGTGACAGCGGCGTCTTCTCCGTCCTCATAGACACCGTGCAGGTACGCTTCACCTGTAACCCGTTTAGACGTTTAATCATTAATGTGTGAATGTTCAGAACAGGAGCAGTAACGCGTGTTTTATTCCTTTCACACCCACACGTTTTAAAGACAATTACAGCTCTAATGATAACCATGAACGTGTTTCTAATCTGTTTATAGATAATGCTGTAGAATTCTGCTACACAGCACTGACACTGGAGACTCCTTACATAATTATTTCATAAACACATTTTATAAAACATCACCATATCTGTGATTTTTTTTAAACAATCCATTTGCAGTATGTAACTATGGAAACCATAAAACATCACTATAACGAGCGCATGAATATAAACCTGCACTTCTGACCAATCAGGAGGCATGATTTAACACTACAGAGAGTATAGCAATAATAAGTGTGTGTGTGTGTGTGTGTGTGTGTGTGTTAGTGTGCAGATGACCCAGATGCTGTGTGCACACGTTCAGTCACCCTGAAGTTCCAGGCTCTGGCCAATCAGACGATCAGGCTGAAGCATGGGGGCGTGGTCTCTGTGGACGGGATCGATGTTCAAACTCCTTTAATTAGTGGTTAGTTTGGATCTGATGATATAGAGCTAATTATTTTTAATACATTGTGCTAATGTGTGTGTGGGTGTGTGTGTGTGTGTGTGCGCGCGTGTGTGTGCCTGTGTGTTTGTGTGCCTGTGTGTGTGTGTGTGTGTGTGTGTGTGTGTGTGTGTGTGTGCAGGGCGTCTGCGTGTCCAGAGCACAGTTTTGTCATCAGTGAGGCTGAACTTTGGAGATGATTTGCGGTTGGACTGGGACGGGCATGGACGAGTGCAGCTCAGGGTGAGACAGAGACAAAGAGAGAAGAAATAACTGACTTCAATACCATTGTCAAGTACAAGTGTGTGTGTGTGTGTGTGTGTGTGTGTGTGTGTGTGTGTAGCTAAGTCCATCCTATTCAGGAAAAACGTGCGGCCTGTGTGGAAACTTTAACGGTAACCAAGGAGACGACTTCCTGACGGTGGGGGGGCTGGTGGAGACGCGGGTGGAGGGGTTCGGGAACGCGTGGAAGATGAACACAGAGTGTGAAAACATCCAGAAACAACCCACTGATCCCTGCAGCTTAAACCCGAAGAGAAGTATATATATGCACACACACACACACACACACACACACACAAAACATCTTAATTGCCATCATGATGCACACATTAATAATTACTTCAGTGGAACATTCTCATTAGGATACTTCTAAGTGTGTGTGCGTGTGTGTGTGTGTGTGTGTGTGTGTGCAGTAAACTTTGCTGAAGAGTCATGTGCAGTGATGCTGTCGGTTCGCTTTGAGGCGTGTCATCACAGAGTGAACCCGAGTCCGTACGTGAAGAACTGCCGCTACGACGTGTGCTCCTGCGCAGACGGACGCGAGTGCCTGTGTGCAGCCGTGAGCAGCTACGCAGCCGCATGCGCAGCTCAGGGAGTGGTGGTGGACTGGAGGGGACAGGGATACTGCGGTAATAACACACACACACACACACACACACACACACACACTACAGTGCACAGATAGACAGTACACACTATTATTAATAATAATAATACTTGATGTATTCATATATAATTTTGTAAATATAAAAAATAACCAATAAAAAAAGCTTAAATAAAACTAGATACAATTCCTGGAGTCATTGTGAAGTAAAGGTGTAGTGTTGTGCTGCTTTTCCTGGACGAAAAGTCAATCATGATTCAGTTACCCTTAAGACCCCCCCCCCCCCCACACACACAAATCCTCAGAACTTGAAAACGGTGTGTTTTGCGCTAAAGTTGAGATTTTTGCTCTGCTTTATGGAACAACGCTGAACAAGTTAATATACTGTAGGTTTGATGGGGTCAGGCAAAATCGAGGGAGATACGGCCACCTAGGTCCCACCTTGGAAAAATCAGGAGTTTTAGGAAAACCATTAGTCGGATTCCTTATTAAAGTAATAGCATGCGGCCTGCATTAACTGCCAAAGATTTTGCGCTAAAAATATTTCAGTAATAATAATAACAGATAATAATAATAATAATAATAATAATAATAATAATAATAGCCCTGAAGGTCAGCTAATAAAATAAAAATTCAATTATTTTATTAAAACCATGATAATTCATCCTATTATTTAATTATTGAATTAATAAAAAAACTACTTTATTTATTTTCAAATATTATATAAAATATTTATGCATATATTTATTTTAATTTATTTGAATTTGTGTGTAAATTAGTTTGTTGTTAAGTGAATTAAAATGATCTCTATGTGCTTTAATGTGACTGTGTCACATATAAGATCATATCCTTATTTCTTAATAATCACTTGCCTAAGTGTACTTTTAGCTCCTGTAATAAATGTAAATATTATTTTAAAATAGATTATTGATGAAAAAAAGCCTTAAAAGTCTGTTTAATCAAACAGTTACAAAGTTAAATCACAGTATTAAAAGTCTGGTGATGAATAAATATGAAACTATTCAGTGATTTTGGTCTTTTCTCATAATGAGCTATAATAAAGTTATTTATTGAACAAAAAAAATTAAGTAAAAATTAATCACTTCTTAAATTTAAATACTTTAATTTTAATTTTTTATAAACTTTAACTTTAAAGCTTTTTTTCATTTATTGTATTAGTGAAAGAAAAGAAAATAGAGATTTGTATAAATCTTAAAGTTCAAATGTAAGTTGTGTATAAACCAAACAGTAATTTATTTACACTGTATATAACCATAAATATTAATATCAACACTGACAGTATTATTGAAAATATTTTATAATAATGTTAATATAATGTTTAAAAATACAGGAGTGAGATCTGAAATACATTTATTTGTTAGGTAGAAAATGTATTTTATATATATGTAGATAGTAGATTATAATATATATATATATAATCTACAGTATGTATTTTCCCCTGTGTGTGCGTTTATGTGTGTGTTTGTGTAAATGTGTGTGTGTGTGTGTGTGTGTGTGTGTGCACTCTCAGAGCTGACATGTCCAGGTGATCAGGTGTACCAGGTGTGTGGGAATGTGTGTAATCAGACGTGTCGCTCTCTCTCCGTGCCGGACGCTCAGTGTGTGAGTGTGTGTGACGAGGGTTGTTTCTGTCCCCGGGGTTTGTTCCTGAGCGACACGGGCGAGTGTGTGTCACCAGAACACTGCTCGTGTCACCATGATGGAGAGATCTACCAACCCAATGACATGTTCGCCGATCACAACTCTGTCTGGTAAGGACACACACACACACACACACACACACACACACACACACACACACAAACACACACTACTAGTGTTAAAAGTTTTATCTAGAAAATATTTAACATAAACCTGTCTCGTTAAAGGAAAATAAAACTAGTTACTGTTAAAATTACACAACATAAGTCTCGCTGTTCAAAACAACAAATAAATCTACAACAACAGAGTGTTTAATTAAGTTTCTAAACAAAAAAAAAATTAAATAAAGCTAAAGAAACTGAAAAAAAACTAAATCTAAAACTTGAAAATATTATTAATGAAAATTAGGTAAAATATTATTACTGTTAATGGCAATTTAAATGAATAAAAGTTAATACTACATTGTAAATAAAAACTAAACGCAGAGTAAATTATACCAATTACATTTATAATTAAAGCATTTAAATAAAAATAAAAGATTAAACAGTAGAGAAAAAATAGATATTATATATCTGATAATATTTTTTGTGCATCATTTATATAAACTGAATTTATTTTATCAAAACAATAAAAACATGAGGAAGTAAACAAACTTAATGCAGGAACAGAAAAAGTCTAGCCTTGTGTCAAATAATAATAATAATAATAATAATAATAATAATAATCTCTTTAAGGTGTTATTACAGTTGTTCAGTTGTATAAGTGTCTCTGAGTCATACACACACACACACACACACACATGCACTGCACTGAAATTTTTGTTGTTCAGTCGTGATGATTTCCTCAGAGCTAAAACTAAAACTAAAACTTTACTCCAGACTAAAAGTAATAATAAAAACTATGGAATATAACAAACACTATAAATATTGTTTATAATTAAAACTAAACTGATGAGACTGAAGTTAGATCATCAGATTCGACACACCCCTCTTCAGGGATATTCATGAAAAAAAATCAGCGGCTAAGACTTACTAAGGTGTGGGAATGAGGAACTTCTCCATCTTGTGGCGATGACTTAATAACCTCAGTGTTTAGCCCGTGTCACGATTCTTGCGTCGACGGGAATGTTTAGGCATAACTGCAGAGGCGAGCTGGCGGTTCAGTAAAGACTTTTATTTAGTTCAAACATAAACACAAACGTAAAGCTCTTTCTTTTCGAGCACATCCGAAGCTTTAATATAACAGCTTTCAAACAATCCAACCAACATAACAACCCATAAATAAAACAGCAACAAATGCTAGACGCCTGACTGAAGTTCAGTCAGGCTATTTATAATACTCAACTTAATTACTTTTCCTCGGTTCAGGTGTGCTCCCCTCACCTGACCGAGGTGCAGTCTGGGACCCGAAGTCCAACCCAAACAAAACTACAAAACATAAACCAACACAAAAAACAGTCTTTGGGCGCATTGGCGCCCTCTAGGGGTTTACCCTTACAGCCCGGCGTAAACTACTGACGAATACTGTTTCTACCTGTTAGTCTAGACATCTTCATTTATTCCCACGGCACTGAGCATAACTCCAAAACAACAATCGTCCAGACACACCCAGGACACGAGTGATCTGATTAACACACACTTGTAGGTCATGGCCAAAGCGGTGTATCTCGTTCCCGCGCGTTAGGAAGCCGTAACCATATAATTCTTTTCTCTTAATGTTACACTGCAAAAACTAAGTGATATCTTAGTATGTGAAAATAAATAATCTAATTACCAGATTATTTATATCGAAATCTGGCTCAACTATCTGACAAGAAATTTAGAGTACTTGGTTTACTTTTTTGATGTAACGAGTAATCTAAGGCGTTGGGTCTGCCATTCAAGTCTTAGTTATTTAGTTATATTTTCAAAAATGTAATCCGTTATTCAGACAATTTATGTAATCCGTGAGCCAGACAGCAGTCATTACGTTAGTGTGTGTGTGAAAGTCGTCCTACAAGCCCCGCCCCCGCCCTCCTCTGTTATTCCTGCTGTTAGTAGTTTAACAGATTATGGGCCAAACTTGTCTGAGTGATGATGGTAGAAATAATTATAAAGGTCTCGACTAAAACAACATGCATGAGGAATCACAAAGGAGTTTTCATTTTCTGCAATGGAAAAGTACTCGAACTAATTACTTTTATCAGAAAGTATCGCTGTAATGTAACTGATTACTCTTTAAAGACAGTAATTTTGTAATGTAATTAGTTACTTAAAAAAGTAACGTCCCCCAACACTGGTTATTATTATAATTATAAAAGTTTTAGATTCAACAAACAGTACAATACTTCCACTTGCTGTAATTTTTTTTGCACTGCACCAAAATGACTCCACATTAATGAAATAAAACTTCAATAAAAACCACAGTAACACTGTACTGTATATATATATATATATATGTGTGTGTGTGTGTGTGTGTGTGTGTGTTATACAGTTACTGTGAGAACGGCTCCATGCGCTGCACCTCCAGTGATCTCGGCCCCTCTGTGCTCTCAGACCTCTTCTTTGATGAGCCTGCACCTTCTCGAGGTGTGTGTGTGTGTGTGTGTGCGTGTGGAGAGGTCATGTGTTCATCTCCTTCATTCACTCACTGCATTGTAATTAACGTGTGTGTGGTGTGTGTATACGCAGAGCGGCGGTCCGTCTCCTGTCCCGTCCCGCTGTACAGGTTCGAGTGTCAGAGCTCCAGGGACGTTGGCATCGAATGTGCAAAAACGTGTCAGAACTTAGATCTGGAGTGTGTGAGCCAGGGCTGTATCTCCGGCTGCATGTGTCCTGCTGGCACGGTGTGTGTGTGTGTGTACACGTGTGTGTGTCCTAATGACATTCTCTACATCGGATTCTGCTGTATATTTAACAGTGTGTTACTCTGATGCGCTGCAGGTTCGGTACAGGAAAGACTGCATTTCTCCAGACCAGTGTCCGTGTTTCCATAACAACCACGCGTACACTGCAGGACAGAGCATCAGCATCGACTGCAACACCTGGTAATAAACACCTACCTGTCTGTCGTGACCAACGTGTGTGTGTGTTCACCTGCGAATGTACAGCAGTGTAACGAGACATAATAACTGATTATTACTGCTTTATCTCACTTCTGACTTCTGTGAATGAGCTGTTACTATGGAAACATGTCTAAAGTATAAAGTGTGTGTGACAGTGTGTGTGAAGGCCGGCAGTGGAAGTGCACTCAGAGAGTGTGTGACGGTGTGTGTCGGACAGTCGGAGAGTCTCACTACATCAGCTTCGACGGACTGAAATTCTCATTCCCTGGACGCTGTCAGTATGTCCTCGCCCAGGTTAGTGTGTGTGTGTGTGTGTGTGTGTGTGTGTGTTATTTTATTTAACCCTTAGAGAGAACTTGATGTGTTGTTATATTAATGACCACACTGTGTGGAATGGAGGAGATCTTACTGTAAGAGAATCTCTGATGATCAGCGTCGTTCGTCTCCGTGCAGGATTTCTGTAACGGTGTGGACGGAACCTTCCGGATTCTGGTGGAAAACTCGGCCTGCGGGGTCATAGGTCACCGGTGCAGCAAGAGCATCAGTGTGTTTTACATGGGAGGACTGATCACCATGGAGAAAGGAGAGGTCTCTGTCCCACACACACACACACACACACACACGCACACACACCTGTGTATGCATGTCTAACACTGTGTAACTGCAGGTGAGGATGAGGAGGCCAGTGATGAAGGAGACGCCTGTCGAGATCGTACGCTCTGGACTTTATTACATCGTTCTGCTCGGAAAACATATCTCTCTCACCTGGGACACGGGAACTCGCATTATACTGCAGATCGACAGTGTTTACAGGGTAACACACACACACACACACACACACACACACACACACACACACACACACACACATACAGTATACACACTTCTAAGTCTTAGGAGTAATTCAAGACTCTTACTATAACATTTGTTGTTTGTGTGTGTGTGTGTGTGTGTGTGTGTGTGTGTGTGTGTGTGTGTGTGTGTGTGTTTCAGAGTAAAGTCTGCGGTCTGTGCGGTAACTTTGACGGCAGTCAGAATAATGACCTGGTGAGCAGTAACAATCAGATGGAGGTCGACCCGATAGACTTCGGGAACTCGTGGAAGGTTCGGCCGAGCTGCGCCGACGCCGTGCAGGTGACAAGTGACGACCTCAGAGTGTTTAAACTACAGAAACATGAGTCTATACTGTGTGTGTGTGTGTGTGTGTGTGTGTGTGTGTGTGCCTGTGTGTAAGTATATATTCGTGTGTGTGTGTGTAGGTGGTCTCTGAGTGCAGCACTGACATGGTGAAACTGGTGACAGTGGAGCAGTCGTGTCGTGTGCTCAGCAGCGCCCTCTTCAGGGAGTGCAACAGTGTGGTCAGTGTCTCACACACAACTTTTCTCACCTTCAGGGACACGGGAAATTTATTCGACGTTTTTTTTTGCAAGCTGTGTGTGTGTGAAAGTCGTCCTACAAGCCCCTCCCTATCCCCGCCCCCGGTTATTCCTGCTGTTAGTAGTTAACAGATTATGGGCCAAACTTCTCTGAGTGATGATGGTAGAAATAATTATAAAGGTCTCGACTAAAACAACATGCATGAGGAATCACAAAGGAGTTTTCATTTTCTGCAATGGAAAAGTACTCGAACTAATTACTTTTATCAGAAAGTAACGCTGTAATGTAACTGATTACTTTTTAATGACAGTAATGGATGAGACTGGATGAGACCGGTTACTAGAATTAGTTCTCAACTGTGATTGGTTAGCGCTGAGTTTATCTAACGTTGTGCACATTTTGTTCCACTTTAAGTAAACATTTAAGTCATTTGTACACTAGCAGGATGTTGTCACACCAGGGTTCTCCGTGTCTCCCAGGTGGATCCTGAGCCGTTCTGGGAGATCTGCACTCACGACACATGCTCGTGTTCGTCTGTCGGAGACTGCGCTTGTTTCTGCGACGCCGTCGCCGCTTACGCTCACGAGTGCGCTCAGAGGGGCGTGATGGTGGAGTGGAGGTCCAACGATCTGTGCCGTGAGTGAGACGTCCTGATCTAGAACAGATAAGGGTCTGTAACTATGCAGTAAAGCAGTGATGAAAATGATGGTGGTGATGGTGGTGATGATGATGATGGTGATGATGATGATGATGTGGATTTCAAGCAGCAGTTTGATTCTTTTTCCTACAAAAACCAAATTGGACTTTTCAGGCCAAAAATTAGAGAGATGTTATACCAGTTTGAACCACAAGGAGGCAGCAAATTCTTCCATACGGATGAAAGAAACATGAGAGGAGTTTAAGACTCTGGCTAACAGTGATGTCACTCAGGTTTCTAGGGTTCTCTTCTTGCTTTTTTCACTCAACAGAGGCAAACGTGAACTCTACTTTCTTCCCAAGCTTTATTTTATTATTTAATTGGGGGGCAGGGGTAGCTCAGTGGTTAAGGTGTTAGAGTGTGGCCCTTAACCCTTAACTGCTCAGATGTACAATAAAATAAAATGTACATCGCTCTGGGTAAGGGTGTCTTCCAAATGCTTAATTGTAAGTTATATTTTTTCCTTGTAAAGTCTAGATTAACTTATGACAGGATAAAATAAGACTATGTTTATAAGATTCTTCCATTATTTGTAGAAAATAGTGACTGAGAACTGATTGATGAACTGAAGGAACGTCTGACCACAGACGCTGTAGGACTGGACTGAGGAACCATTCAATTTTATTTAGTATTAAAAAAGTTAGTAAATGAGAAAAAGTCCAAACTTAATTTGACTGAAATGTCGTCTCTCTGTCATGCACATGTGCAGAAAGACATGTGTGTTGAGTAGAGATGAATGCTTGTGTGTGGCTTTGTGGCTCAGTAGAGTGTGATGGTGTGTTTCAGCTCTGAGCTGTGAGGAGTTGAATAAGGAGGCGGGTTTGGAGTGTGAGTGGCGTTTCAATGCCTGTGGAAAAGCCTGTCCTGTGACATGCCAGCATCCGGAGCCCTTAAACTGCCCCAGCACCTGCGTCGAGGGCTGCCACGCCTTCTGTCCACCAGGTAACACACATTTCATGTCTTGGAGCGAGGTCAGGACTATACGGGGAACATGACAATAACTCCCAATTAACTTTTAATTTAATTTACAACCATAAACACACAATACATTAACAGGGATGTGTTATGTTTTATGTACTGTATTTGTATATTTTGGATAATTTTTCATGTAACTCGATACAATTCATACAATTTAGTTTCGTTGGTTATAATTAAATGCATTAAACTTCCATCATGGTGCAGATTTTGCTCGTCCTGGCGTTCTTCTTTCTTCAGTGTTTTTGTTGATAATTGATGAATAAACTGATGAACTGAACATGAATGAACTAGAAACAGTACCACAAGGTTCTACTTGAGGCCCGTTCTTGTTTTGCACAAGCAGCCTCACTCTCACTGCACTACACCAGATGATAAGTCTCTTTCCTCCAGGTCAGGTCTTAGATGAGGTTCGGCAGCGCTGTGTGGATCCATCTGAATGTCAGGTGTGCATGCACGGTGGAGAACGAATTTCTCATGGAAAGCAGATCATTCTCCATCACGATGATCCACATCTCTGCCAGATATGGTATGTTCCATTGTCTAAGCGTCTTATTCAGAGTCTACATGTTATATTAGTGTTAATACGAGGTTAAAGTCAGGTTACTCAGTTGCTTAAGTCCATTCCCTGGACTTTCCTTCACTTTTCAGGAATAGAATTGCCTGAGTTTTTTAAGTGCTTGTCTTCAAATCTAAAAAAATTTATATAAATCAGGGATAGAAAATACAGACTAAAATAGGAAGGAAATATAATTTTAGCAAATGGTAACTCCTGCTAGCTTAGCATGCTACACATTTGCATTTCAGTCACTGTGAGGAGAACACCCTGACGTGTGGTCCATGTCCTCTCCTCGGCCCCACCTCCACACTGAGCCCGGACACCGATTTCACCACTCCCACTCCGTTTCCCTTCTCCACACCGGTCCCTGAGGACGCCTGCGACCGAGCGATGGATCTGGCCTTCCTGGTGGACGGCTCCTCATCTCTCAGCGAGGAAGATTTCAAACTGGTCAAGCTCTTCATCTTGGGTGTGGTGGAACGTTTCCGCATGGGCTCGGCACACACCCGGGCCACGGTGCTCCTCTTCCATTCTGGAGTAAAGAGCTACGATATGCAGGTGCAGAAATGGATCTTCAAGAAAATGGTGCGTGATATGCACTACAGCGGCGGTGAGGTTGCCTTCATGGACGAAGCCATTAAGTATCTGTCGGTTTACATTTACGACAAGAACAAGCGAGACCACGCGGGGCGTATCGCCATTCTGTTGACGGCTAGTAAAAACCCCCGGCCCATGCGCACTACTCAGCGCCTGCTGAAGAAGAAAGACATCACTGTCCTCACCATCGCTCTGGGGCCTGAAGTCAACATGGCGCAGGTCAATGAAATTACAAAAGCCACTCCTAGCAGCCGGGCGTATATTCTGAGCAGCGCCGCAGAGCTGGATAACCGAGCTTTGGAGATTACAGATTACCTCTGCACCCTGGGGTTGGATCCTGAACCTCCAAAGGCCCCACCCACCAAGAAGATCACAACAACTTCTACCACAAAGTCCACCACCACCACGACAAGTCCTGTACCAATCCGGCTCAGCACAGTTCCTGCCACTGTTCCTCCATCCACTGCCCTTATGACTACGTTCCCAAGCATTGGAACTACTCTTCCTTCTTCTACCGTGACCTTGCATGACATCACCATTCTCCTAGAGGGCTCAGATAGTGTTGGAGAAGATAGTTTCAACCGCACCAGAGATGCACTAGTTGATGTTCTCGCCTCATTTGAACAGCAAGACAAGGAGAAATATCGTGTCACGGTGGTGCAATATTCCTTCACGGTGCACATGGAGATCAGTCGCATGGAGTTGATGCAGCGGGAGCGCCTCCTGCACAAACTGCAGCAGATCCGCTTCCGAGGAGGCGAACAGATCAACACGGGCCACGCCATTCGCTCCGTCTACGAGTCCATCACCACAGAGATGCCGAGTCGCACTCCAGACAAGATGGTGTTTCTCATTACCCAAAATCCTCCCACTGATGTGATCCAGAGAAGCTCCACCCACACCAAGATAATCCCCATCGGGATTGGTCCACATGTCCGGGAGGTGGATCTGGAACCACTGAGTTTCCCTCATGCGCCAATCATGTTGAAGAACCCCGAGGACCTAATTCGACTGGGCCCCCTGCTAGTCAACCTCACAAGGACGCAAAAAGGGGCTGTACTCCCACCCAGACCAACTCTGCCCCCTGCAGGTTAGAATACACACTACAACAACATATCTCCTTTAAAAACAGTCATACTTTGTATTTAATATTATTTTTTTTATATGTTTTGTTTATCCAGATGTGGTCAAAGCACACACAAATGTTTCTCAATTACTTAATATACAGATGCACTTTAAAAAAAAATAAATATTCAGCATTTGTTAACTAAAAACAAAAAAAATAAAAAAATCACACATTTTTGTTACGAATGCCAAAAAATAGTGCATAAGTACCAAGAGTTATGCATCGCTAACCTTTCATGCTAATAACTTTTGACAATGCAAAATCAATGGATGCTAATAGCCGGCATTTGTTATACATTTAAATATGGTTTAATTTAGTCTTACTTTAAATAACAGCAACAGTTAAAGCTAAAGATAATAACCATAAAAACGTTAATAACCATAAAAGTCTTTTTATGAGTGAAATAAATAAATGTTTTTTTTTTATGAGTGAAATGAGTAAATGTGTGTGTGTGTGTGTGTGTGTGTGTGTGTGTTTGTGTGTCACAGTGCCCTGCTCCCAGCCAATGGATGTCTTATTTTTGCTCAGAGCCGCTTCGGGTGATCAGTTTGAGGATCTGAAAACATTTGTTAAGTCCTTCATAAGGAACGCTCATGTCGGTGAGCAGATTTTATTTGTATTTATTTTGTTTACTTATTTATTCTCATTATTATTGGAATTTCATGGACAGAATTGCATTGAAGGGATTACATGGTGAGTAGCGTCACCTCTCAGGTGTCCCGTTTCTTATGGTCGACTTGACTCCGCCCCTTATCATTGTCTCCCCTCCGCATCTCATTAGCTTATCTTTTTAAACCCCACTGCTTCTGTCCTATCATGTATTTATTATTGTTCTCTCTGAGCCTGTTCTTCTGTGTTTTGAAGTTTTGATTCCTTGTTCATGTTTTTGTTTGTGTTTTGTTTTGTTTCATTTTGACCTTCGCTCTGGACCACGGTCAGGATTACTGCTTCAATTCAATTCAATTCAATTTTATTTGTATAGAGCTTTTAACAATTGGCATTGTCCCAAAGCAGCTTTACACAATCAAAAGA
>JAOVVA010000037.1:36744412-36755337 GCA_028565275.1 Leiocassis micropogon
AATAATAATAATAATAATAATAATAATAATAATATCACTGATTACATTAAAGATCAGATCAGATTATTATTAGCTTTTAACTTTTAACTGTTTCTACAAACTCATTAACCATCAATGATGAGTTCTTATGCTAGTAAACAAATAAAAAGGTGCTGTACTATCGGATGAGATGTCTGACATGTTTTTAGTTCTAAATATAATCAGAAGGTTATGAGTTCGAATTCCAATGATGACCCAAATGACACAGTTGCTCAAATGAAAGCAAAATTGTCAGGTGAGGTGAAAGCTCCTTGGTGAAAGCTCATCATAGTGACTTTGAAACCTGCTGCTTCCAAGCTTCAGCTCGACCCTTAATCTGACCTGCTGTAAGTCACACAGCAGTGACATGAACTTTGAAAATGTCTAAAAATGTTGTAGTGGGAGTTCTGTTAAAGTTCAGACTGAACAATCAGAATAAGATCTCCGTCCATCCATCCAATCATCCATCCAAGCCAGTATTGTCAATGACGTCTGGCTGCAGTAAACTATGAGGTTGTGCCTGCGGTCATTGCTGTAAAGGGTAAAGATATGCTGCTGCAGACTCCAACCATCTTGTAACCCACACACACACACACACACACACACACTGAGTGGAGGAGAGATTCAGAGCCAAAGTTTGGATGTGTGAGCCCACATTGTGAACTGTTAATTAATTTTGTGATGACGACAACAACACCAACAAACTTTCTTTCTGCTGCTCCTGTCGAGGGGTCGACCACAGCGGACCTTCTGATCCACACGCAACTTGGCACAGATTTGACACCAGATGGCCTTCCTGACGCAACACTACCATATTTGTAACTGGGCTTGGGATGGCACTGCCTGCATTGGTAGTCTGGAGTGTGACAACTCACTGATGGTGGGGCTCGAACCCCAAATGAACAAACTAAAGCCAACAACAACAACAACAATAATAATAATAATAATAATAATAATAATATCATACTAGGGTGGCCATACCTCACATTAGGAAGGAACTTGCCCCCCCCCCTGCTCCGCCCACGCTTCACCTGGCCTTAAACAGTCTTTTTGTCTGTATTTGTGTTAATAAGTGTGAATGTGGACTCTGGAGTCTCTCACCGCCCTGAGACGCGCACGCAGCATCCGGGTGTGTTGTGACCTGCAGCAGTGTAACACACATGTGATGACACACTCAGCGGTACGGGGTGAGTGTGTGTGAGAGCGCTTTGAGCCGGTCGTGTCACTGTGCTCGAGCTCCTGTGGAATTAACGGGAGAGCGGCCGCTTTAAGGCGCGCGCGGAGCCGCCGGTGGGGTGTCCTCTGTCTCAGCGCTCAGAGTCTCAGCTGTCCACCGGGACACCATGTCGTCTCACACGGCCGGTTCAGGTGAGTGCAGGTCACAGCGCCGGTGTCGCGGGGATTTTACACGGTGGAGTGAACGGGAGCGCGCATGGCGCACGGTGCACGCGCGGGTTCTTGTTGTTGTTGTTGGTGTGCTGGAGCAACTGTTACTCCATAGTTACATGAGTGAGGGGTGTTATTTAGAAATACATCTTTCACAACAGTTTACAACGTGTGTGTGTGTGTGTGTGTGTGTGTGTGTGTGTGCTGGAGCTCAGGGAGAACCCCACGGTGTCTTCAGGAGCGCGCATGGAGCCTGAACCAGCACTGGACTGAGCTTGTGTTCAGCAGGGGTTAGTGCTGATGGACCCGGGTGTGTGTGTGTGTGTGTGTGTGTGTGTGTGTGCTGGGGGATGTGAGGGTTGTAATTAGCGGCCAGGGCGCTAAGCTGAGCTATTTCAGGCTCCACTCGATGCGTCACGCACCCTCGGCTTATATCAGCTGCACCTCCGCTCACACTCACGGTTCTGTTCAGAGTCCCGTGTTTATTCCCTGTTTATTCCCTGTTTATTCCCTGTTTATTTTGGAGTGGGAGTAAACCCTGAAGCGTCATGAAGCGCCGCTGCTTAGAATAAAATCTGTCAGAGGAAATAAAGACGCGTAGCTCTGTCACAGATCCGCGTCGGTTTACCTGTTTAGGTGTGTGTGTATGTGTGTGTGTGTGTGTGTGTGTGTGTGTGTGTGTACTAATAGCTTGACCTGTGTAATGATCAGTTTTTATTGTGGTGTAACTCTCCATGGTGCTGAACCTCAACATCCCCAATTAGTCTTCTAGTCAATTAGTCTGTCCGTCCCGCCCTCTCTCTCTCTCTCTCTCTCTCTCTCACACACACACACACACACACACACACACACTCTTTCTTTCTGCAGAAACATGGAACGGGGCTCCAGAGCGCATACGAGTAGCTACAGCTGTGAGCGAATCCTCGTCCATTCATAGTGAAAAACTGCGGAATCTCGCCCGAGACATCTCGGAGATCAGCCATGAGAGAGTCACGAGCCGACACGCTGCAGGAGAACCCGCCGAGGATCCGGTGCGTGTCTGTGTTGTGTCTGAACATTTTGTGGTTCTGTTAAATCTACAGGTGATATTTAAAGAACATTTGCTGCACACTGGAGGCTCTTAAACGTGGCTCTAGAAGTGACTGTAAAGCCTTCAAAAGTTCCTCAAGATTGTTATTTACTTCCAAACCTGGATGACTGTCAGTCAGAGTTATCCACAATGATCATTTAAGGGTTACTCCAGAGAGTCCATAAGAGTTAGGTTTGTCACATCAAAGAATAAATATGATAAAATCACATCAATGTTACAGACTTTCATTTAAAGCCTTTTCTCAGAGTTCAGTCCGTATCATTTTACCTCAAGACACTGAAATACACATCAACTTTAATCTCCCCTTTTCTTCACCATTTTATAACTCATTGAGTTTTGCTCTGCTTTGGCTCATATGATCTTCATCTTGATCCTTGAGTAATGATACACATCCGTATTCAGTCTGAACATTTTATCAAACCATTAAAAAAGCATGGAATGATAAAGTTATAAAGTTTAAAATGTGCATTCAATTTGCAAATTGTAACTTAAGGGTTTTTGTACGCAGTAAAATCCCCCAAATCCACTGATCTCATATAAACACTGCTGAGTGTTAATTCAGCGCTGGGGAATTTGCTGTTTAGTCAAATAATAGTCAATTGATTTGCAGTGTTTCCTGTTTATTTGTTGTTTCTGGCAGTAAAATTGACTCCACCCCTTTTTCAGAGCAAGAACTTCTCTCTTAAATAGATAGATAAATAAACAAGCAAACAAACAAACAAATAAATAAATAAATATATATATATTTTTTTAAAAAGCAGCTACACTATATGGGCAAAAGTATTTGGCCAAACCTGCAATGACATTGTACCCAAATACATAAACTCCTTGGAAGGCCGTCCACAAGATTTCGTAATGTTTCTGTGTGAATTCATTTATTCTGTAGAGCGTTTATGAGGTCAGACACTGATGTTGGACGAGAAGGTCTGGCTCACAATCTCTGTTCCAGTTTATCCCAAGGGTGCTCGATGGGTTTGAGGTCAGGGCTCTGTGTTTGACCTGATTGAAACACCTGAGTCCAATAATTAACAGGATTGTACAAATACCTTTGTCCATATAGTGTAGCTTTTGTTTTTGTTTCGGTTGCTGTTCCCCTTACAGCCAGCAGGAGGAACATAATTCACATTTAAGATGAAAACATGTTCATTACACACTTGATTTGCTGGACAGAAGTGAATTTAAATAACATTCTAAAATCCTTCTGTGTAATCGATGTGTGCTGTGCCAGGATAAACCCCGCCCATGTCTGCAAGGAGGCGTGTCTTTCGCTGATGGCCGAAAGAGAGTTGATTATGTGCTCGTGTATCACTCTAAGCGACGCATTTCCATCGTTACCAACGGCAACGTGCCGCCCAAGACTGCCACCCCTGCTCACCTGGACACACAAGGTGGCACGGCGGAGGCGGAGCTGGAGGTGGGCGGGGCTCCAGGGCCAGGAGAAGGAGAGGGAGCCCTGATCAGGGAGGAGTTCGAGCGAGGGCTGGAGGAGCAGGGTCTGGAGATCGAACGAGATGGAGAGGTGTGTGTGTGTGTGTGTGTGTGTGTGTGTCACTTTTATTTGTGGTTCAAATGCACACCAGAATTAATTAAGAACAGGAACATCACCATAAATGGAAATTAATCAACATCATCAGGAGGCAGAATTCAGCTGGAGTGTACAATATAAAAGAATAAAGTATAAAATTCATTGCGTCCAGGTTTTTTTTTTCAAACAGAGATTTGTAAACAGCACTCAGAATGAACTTGTGTGTGTGTGTGTGTGTGTGTGTGTGTTAGGAGGGGGTTGATACGGTTATTAGAAACGATTTATTTCTCTGCCTGTGGTGTTGGATTAATTACTCTGGATCCTAAGAAAAAAACAGAATTAATGCTTATCTTCATAGCCAGAGGTGTGTCTGTGTGTGTGTGTGTGTGTGTGTGTTAATCCTTGATTCACACCAGTAATGTCAAACCATAACATGTTAAATGAAACGTTTCTCAGAACCAATTTACCAACTGAAAGAAGAGAGAAGATGTTTTTCTGTGACTGCGTTTGAGTCGTGTGTTCAATCTCAGGTAGAAGAGACGAGGAACACGGCATACCTGTACACGTCACACGTTACACACAGCTGTGCTCCGTCTCTCTCTCTCTCTCTCTCTCTCTCTCTCTCTCTCTGCAGCAGTTTGTCCTTGTAGTGGAAAAAATTCTGTCACCATGACAACACTGTTAATGGCAATGCTCAGTTTGTCTGATTGCAGCTAACGAACTCATTTGCATAAACATATCAATTATCTCTCTCTCTCTCTCTCTCTCTCTCTCAGATGAAGGCAGTGCGCTTTACGCGTATCCATGCCCCCTGGTCGGTGCTGAGTCGTGAAGCAGAGCTTCTCAAGATCAAAGTCCCTACCAAAAGAGTGAGTTCTATTTTTCACCCACATCTCTCTCTCTCTCTTTCTCTCTCTCACACACACACACACACACACACACACACACACACACACACACACACACACACACACACACACACACACAACCCCAAGGAGAAGGTGGATTTATGGAAATGAACATCAAGACTTCATGGATGTGTGAGTGTGTACACACTGCTGTGACTTCATGATGGTCTGTACTAACACACTTTTATTTTACACAGCTTTGTCTTTATAAACTAAATTAAAACAATGAATATTTTACACTTGGTTCAGAACACAGACGTGGAAATGTGTAAGTGTTCAGAGCACAGTGCTGGTACCTCTGTGAGGATGAGTTTTATTTTCTGGTTTTCTGCATTAATTTGTCATAAGATGTGATCTGATCTTTAGCCCATTCTTCCTGGCAGAACTGCTTTATCCAGATGTAGTGCTGTGTGTTCCTCCCAAATAGTTCAGTCTTATTTACATCCGTGCACAAAACATTTTCCAGTACCACTGTGCAGTGTCAATGTGCTCTATCACAAACTTCAGACGTGCAGCGATGTTCTTTTTAGTATCGGCGGCTCCTCTGTGGTGTCCTGCCAGGGACAGACTACTTGTCCAATTTGTTACGTCCTGTAGACTCATGAACACAGATGTTATCCAGTACCTTCAGATCTTTGGCCATCACTCAGGGTTATTTCTTTACCTCACTGATGAGTCTTGTTGAGTCGTTGTGCTCTCCATTTGCCTGACTGTAGACTGGTGAGTTTCTTTGTCTTTGAAATCACTTTGTAACCATTTCCTGCTTTATATAAATCAACCATTATTGATCGTAGATCTTCTGAAAGGTCTTTTTGGCGAGGCGTGGCTCACATAAGTGTATTCTTCTAGAGCTATTCTTCAGAGTAACGCCTGACTCCAATTACCTTTTTTGAGGTCCCATACTTTTTCTACAAGCACTATGAGCTTTATATGGTTGTTCAGATCGGAATTTTGTGTTATTATTTTAGACACATTATATTTGTCAATACTCGACATTTTTGTGACGAATTAATGCAGAAAACAACGAAATTCCAAAAGGTTCATATATTTTTACTCGCCACTGTCTGCGGCATCTTCATCTCTCTCTCTCTCTCTCTCTCTCTCTCTCTCTGTCCCCCTTTCTCTCTCTCTCTCTCTCTCTCTTTTGCTCTCTCTCTCTCTGTCCCCCTTTCTCTCTCTCTCTCTCTCACTCTCTTTTCTGCTCCTCAGGTTTACGAGCTGAAGCAGAAGACGGGACTCGCTGGAGCTCTGAGTTCTCTGTGGGAGAGACTGAACCAGCCGTTCCAGCCGGGAGTTCCGGATCCCCAGAGAACCCCCCACACACGGGTCCTGTCTCTGCCATTCAACAGGGAGAAGCTACACCTGTAAGTGCACACACATACACACACACACACACACACACACACACACACACACACACACACACACACACACAGTTACAACCACTTTCACCATTCTAACTCTTATGTTTTCAGGTTTGACATCAAGTCGAGGAACACGCTCTTCGACGCCGCGACCCGAGGGAGAATTGTGAGCTTGTGTGTTTGTGATTAGCATTGGGGTGATGTTTCTCCGGCAGGTCTTTATGTTGCCTGTGGTGTTTGCAGGTGTTTGAGATCCTCAGACGCACGGCGTGTACTCAGTCCTGTCACACTGTGGGTAAAGACTCAACTTTTACTTTTACGTTTAATAATAATAATTAATTTGTAAATTAACAAATTGAAGTTTACTCTTAATTTACGAGTAAATGTGGAACCTGTAGCTGGGGTAATTTATTACACAGTGTTATAATGTTATTAATCTTCATGTTGTTTACGCCTCAGGAATCTCGTCATTACTCGCCAAAGGTGTTTATGATGCGGCGTTCCCTCTACATGATGTAAGTAATAACATAATGACGCAAATAATAGATTTTATAACGTTATTAATAAAGTTAAATGACTGTTTTCTAGTTGAGTCACAGGTCCAGCTGATGGATGATGCTGTAATTTAGAATAAATTACCATAAATATCTACAAGCGTTAATAATAAAAATATGACTTGTCGTATTTTAATACTTTTTTTTCAAATTAATTAATGTTTTTAGAAAAAGAAATAAAGTGGAATAAAAACTCTTGTGCTGTTGGGGGAAAATAATCAACTTGATGAAGCTAACAGTGACTCCGCCTCCTGTCACATGACCCTCTGCGTATTATTTTCATACTTAACCCTTTAATCCTTAATTATTAAAGCATTGTAGTCAGGACTAAACTGAGAATGAATATTAATTGAAGGTCTACAGTAACGAGAGAGAGAATAGAAATCTGATGGACTTAAAACACTGGTGCTGGATAGCGCCCTCTATTGGCCACTACTACATACTGTAGTTTCATTATTCAGTCATGAATACTTTTTATCTCATAAAATAAAAATATCCATAAGCGCGCAGCATTACATGTGTGAGTGTGTATGAGAGTGCAGGTTGAGCTCTGAGCTCTGCTTTCTGCAGGGAGACTTCACCTCCGACGTCAAGGAGCTCCGCAACGACAGACAGGTGAGCTCAGAACTCTCCTCTGATTTTAGCTTAAACCTTTACATCAGTGATTAAACAGCACATTTACTGTATATACCATTAATACCGTGTATAAACATGTGTGTGTGTGTGTGTGTGTGTGTGTGTGTGTGTGTGTGTTTCCCCAGTTGTTACATGATGAATGGGCCAATTACGGAGTTTTCTTCAAATATCAGCCAGTCAACCTCATCAGGTATGAAAAGATCTCGAGACTCATCACTCAGCTCTCTGAAAATATACAACACCTGCTTCACACATCTAGAGCCCGAAAGGATTCCTTGGTTGACCCTCCAGGACATTATTCAGACTCAAACCTTTTTATTAAATAAGAATTTTTATTAACTTTAAATTTGATCCTATATGGTTTGTCTAAAAAAAATGCAGCAGAAGAACCCTGATGGTTCTAAATTTCACCTTTTATTACTGACTGTTATTACCCTCACTGCTAGACTCTTAAAAATGGAGAACATTTATGGCTCTTTGGAACTTAATCTGTCGGAAATTTTAAAGGTTCTGTGTAGAACTTTACAGTATTGTTGAGAAATTTTCAAGTGAAACCTGTTAAGCTTTACTTTATCCCAAGAACCCTTGAGGAACCCAAATTATAGCTCATTATTTTCTTTTTAAGTGAAACTTCATTTGTAGAACCTTTCAGACATTCAGAACTCAGACTGGAGCATTAATAATAATTATTTATTCTAATAATAAGATGAACATTTCACAGTAGATTGAATTTAATTTAAGGTTGAATTGGGCTTGTTCCTTTGGCCGAACCCTCAAATGCTCCATGTAGAACCTACAACATTGTCTTACCCTGTCATCCAATCAAAGAACCTCTTAAGATTTAAAGATTTCAAATGTAACCATCATGGTATTTGGTAGACTTTTAGAAGAAGAACAGGTTATTCAAAGGGTTGTTATTTACTGGATAATAAAGGGTTCCTAAAAAGTTCAATCCAGTGGGTTCTTCATTGGATAATAAAGGGTTCCTAGACTCCTACAGGGGTTCTACTGATTCATTAGAATCATTTCTGATAGAGAACCAGTCTGAGGAGGAGATATCTGGATAAAATGGTTTGTGTTCCCTGAGAAGAACAGTGAAAATTTAAAGAACTCTTACGGGTTTTAAATTTTATAAGTGTGTAACTATGTTTCTAAATGGGTTTGTGTGTGTGTGTGTGTGTGCTTGTGTACACCCCTGCAGGAGATATTTTGGGGAGCAGATTGGTCTGTACTTTGCCTGGCTGGGAGTTTACACACAGCTGCTGATTCCCGCCTCGGCGATGGGGATCATGGTGTTCCTGTACGGCTGGATGACCGTCGATACCAATGTGCCAAGGTTCTCTCTCCTTCTCTCATACACACACACTCACACACACTCACACACACACACACACACACACACACACACATACTGGTTCTTCAGTTCTCTGTGTGTCAGACAGAATGCGTCTTATGAAAGAAGATACTCTATATTGCCAAAAGTATTGGCCTTCACAAAGAAAGAACGGTCAAAAATTCCCATAAACACACTCCTAAACCCTGTGCAAAACCTTTCCAGAAGAGTTGAAGCAGTTATGGCTGCAAAGGGGGCGGGGCCAACATCATATTAAACCCTATGGATTAAGAATTGGATGTTATGCAAGTTCATATGCATTTGAAGGCAGGAGAGCCAATACTTTTGGCAATATAGTGTATTTATGAATGAATCCCCTCTGTGTGTTTCTCTCTCTCTCTCTCTCTCTCTCAGTCAGGAGATGTGTGATAAGCGTCTGAACTTCACCATGTGTCCTCTGTGTGATGGAGTGTGTGATTACTGGCAGTTGAGCAGCATGTGCAGCACCGCACGGGCCAGCTATCTGTTCGACAACCACGCCACTGTCGCCTTCTCCATCTTCATGTCCCTCTGGGGTGTGTACGCTCACTCAGGGTTCCCTTATTAAAAACCGCCTCATGGGGTTCTGTATTAATACGAGAACCGATAAAGTTTCATAAATCTTTTCGAGTATTAGCAAAAATAAAATCAATCACAGTGGCTTAGCGTTTAGCAACGGCGGTAAACATGTTTAATCATTGAACACTTATTTTTTTAGCTTTCATATTTTTATTTTAAGCCCTGAATTGAAATGTCGGTGGTTTAGTGGTTAGTGCTGTGGCCTGATACCTTCACGGTCTGGGTTCAAGGTCTGCCTCAGGTCTGTGTGTGTGTGTGTGTGTGTATGTGTGTGAGTTTGTGTGTGTTTGTGTGTGTGTGTGTGTGTGTGTGTGTGTGTGTGTGTGTGTGTGTGTGTGTGGAGTTTGCATGTTCTCCCCGTGCTTGGTGGGTTTCCTCCGGTTACTCCAGTTTCCTCCCAAAGTCCAAAGATTAGGCTAATTCATGCAGATTAGCCTAATTCACGTTCTCCAAATTTAATTGTGTGTGTGTGTGTGTGTATGTGTGTGTGCCTTGGCACCCTGCCCAGGGTGAACCCTGCCTGTGCCCTAAGTCTCCTGTGATAGGCTCCAGGCCCCCCGTGACCCTAAATACAAGATAAAGCGGTATAGAAAATAAGTGAGTGAGTGAAAATAAATCACAATTAATCCAGAACCTCAATTTCAGTAAAAAAAAAAAGGATTTAAGGTTGTTTTTTTTTAGTTGAATTGTAGAGGTTATAGGTCACATTAAAGGTGGAAAAAGTTCTGAAATTATTAAAACCTGCCATTCTAACGGAGGTGTGTAGACTTTTTAAATCCATTGTATATTTAAAATATAGGAAATATAGATTTGAATAGAGACTGATTTAAATAAAATGTGACCATTTGTAAATAGGGATGCACAACGATATCAGCACATCAACGACATTGGCAGATAAAGGCCTTCAAATTAAATATTGGCATCAGAACCCCTTTTATGGGTGCTAGTACTGGTATTGTTATTTTCTACCGTTACTCAGCCGTATTAATTATTTTACGCATCTTAGTCTGTTTTATATGTCTTGGGGAGTAGTATTGCATATATTTTGTAGATGCTTTTTTAAAACTGTTCATCGTGAGTCTGCCAGTGTTAATGGACTGCAGTACTAAATTGGCATAGTACTCTTTTAAAATAGTTTTTCAAGCAAAAATGCCAAACATTCCCACATTTCAGCTTCTCATTGTGAGGATTTGGCTGATTTTATTTGTCTTATATCATAGAATTTTGAATATCTGTGGGTTTTGGTCTGGGGTTGGACTACACTAGCAATTAATTTTGGTAATTTCTTGTCATTCACTATTTTCTGACATTCTATAGACCAAACAGTTAGTTCTGATTATTTGAGAAAATAATTGACTGATGAACTGATGATGAATTTAATCATTACTTGCAGTCCTAATCTTTTGTACATTTGCAGAAAAGCACTTTTGAAATGTTTACCAGTAAGAATTGTGTCATGTTTTGTCTCCTGTAGAGACGACTTCAATATCGAG
>JAOVVA010000037.1:36762523-36773573 GCA_028565275.1 Leiocassis micropogon
TAGTACATCAGATAGCCAAGGAGCAGGACAAGACGTCTTCCTTGGTTTAGATGACAGCGGGCAAAGGAGATCTATGGCTCTACAAGAAGTACAACAAGAACTTAGTGTTACAAGAAGTACAACAGAGACAAAGTGATATTTCAATGTGTCGTACGACGGTGTGTGTTTTGGTTTACTGTTGATAAAAGACACTAAATAAATAGATATTTTTAAAAGCTTTTTATTCCTTTTATTGCTAACCGCTTTAGGCTTTTAAATGTCAGAGGTTTTTCTAAAAATGTAATACTGGCTCTTCAGTCACATTCATTCTCACAGTTCCAGAAAGACTTTATAACCTGCTGACGGACCAGTACTTTACACTTACTGTACACTGTTGTACACTATTCTACTGTATAATAAACTGCATTTTCATCCATACCAGTGTTTCCATACAAGTGTGGTTCTAGTGTCCTCTAGTGGGCTCTGAAGGTACTGCAGGTGGGCCACAAGAGGTCATTTACAATAAAATATAAATCAATCAAAGGTTTACATTTTTTATGTGGCAACTAAGTTTGGAATGACAAAAATATTGTATTATTCAATGTTTAAATTAAAAAGTATTCTCAACTAATTAAAACAAGGCAATGAGATTTAAAGTACGTAATTTTTTTTGTTTCTCTTGATGAACACTGTACAGGGGTGCGTGAGAACGTTTTCAGATTTCACATAGAGCTGTGGCATTCGTAAGTCTGTGAATGGCTGCACTAAGCAGCTACAAAAAAATAGATGTGGACAAGATGTGGGTCTTTTTATTTTTTTATTTTATATATCTATCCAAATTTGTGTATATAAAGGAAGTGAAACTGATACTTTGGGAGTAATGAATTCTCTGCGGCCCGTCAGAAAGCTGAAGAAGATGTATCGGGAATATAAAGAGGAGAAAGAAGGCGGGGAGAAGAAGAAGAAGAAGGACAAGGATCCGAATCGGCCCCGGCAGCGGTGGGACTTGGATTACCAGCTGGAGCCGTACGAGGGTCTGAGCCCGGAGTATATGGAAATGAGTGAGTGCATCCGAACTGAGGTTTAATAACCACTGAATGCTGTGATCACACTGACACTGATCATGTCATTTGTCACATTAATGCCACTTCATTTAATTATGTTTAATTAGAGATGCGTCATTTAATAAGGAACTGTGCTGTAGTTTGATATCCTGAGGTTAAGTCTTTTTATAGGCAAGACTTTAATTATAGTCCTGCTTGCTCTGCAGTTATCCAGTACGGGTTTGTGACGCTCTTCGTGGCCTCGTTCCCACTCGCTCCCGTCTTTGCTTTGCTCAATAACATCATCGAGATTCGACTTGATGCAGCGAAATTTGTAACTGAAATCCGGCGGCCTGATGCCGTCAGAGCGAAGGAGATCGGTAGGATGTTATTTTGTCTTAATAGCTTTATAGCATTATAATACAACTCATACAACTTCTGTCCCTTCTCATCTTCTATACGCTCTGCACTGCCCTATATGGCGAGTGTTTTTGTTTCTTGTTGCCATGACAGTAAATTAGCAGCAGTTGTCGCTGCCTCAGTGCATTTATTTAAACCTTTTGTACTTCTGTAGCATTTCTCTACTCCTCTTCATTCCTACAGTTCTTCACTTCCAGCCTATAAATGTCCTGTTCTCAGTTTTTCTCTGAGAATTAAATGTTTCTGTTTTGCCGTGTGTTTTTTATGTTTATGAGTCTCATTTAACCTCTGCCACTTTTTCTCCTACCTATGTTTAGGAATATGGTACAACATCCTGAGTGGCATCAGCAAGTTTGCCGTCATCACAAATGTGTGTAACAAACACAAGCTTTCTATCTTATAAACCTTTGGGTCTTACTGTAGGGGAGAGTCTAGTTTACTGATCAATAATAATAATAAAAAGTTTGGTTCTATTTTAATATGATATATGGATTTACAAGTGTTACACATTATGACCAAATGTATGTGGACACCTGACCGCCACATCACACACTATGGAGTATAGAATAAAGCCAGTTCCATAAAGACATGGTGTGTTACGAGTGTGTTGGAGCAGAAGATCTCGAGTGTCCTGCACAGAGACCTGGCTGAACTCAACCCCACTGAACCATCAGTCTTGGGATGAACTGTAGCCTCCTCGACATCCAGTGCCTGAGCTCACTAAATGCTCATGTAGAACATTTGAAAACACAACTCCACACACACACACATGCTCCAACATCTAGTGGAAAGCCTTTCCAGAAGAGAAGAGTGAAGCTTCAATAATAAATCTGGAATGTGAAGTTCAACAAGCCTTATGGGTCTGATGAACAGGGGTGCGCATACTTTTGGCCATATACTGTACTGTACATTGACTCTTATTCTTAAACTCTTTTCCTCCCAGGCATTTGTAATTTCCTTTACGTCAGAGTTCATTCCGCGGATGGTGTATCGGTGTCTCTACAGCGAGACCGGGACCATGCATGGCTTTATAGACCACACTCTGGCTTACTTCAACACCAGCAACTTCAGGCCCGGCACCGCACCCAACAGCACACGCTTTGACCGGGAGCTCCGTATCTGCAGGTGCACATGTAGATCCAATGATCACGCAAAGACTTTCTTCAATCACAGCAGTTACAATCACATCTCCTCTTCTCCTTCTCTTTCTCTTTTAGGTATAAGGATTATCGCGACCCCCCCTGGTCCCCAGAGTCATATCAGCTCTCTAAGCAGTACTGGTCGGTGCTTGCTGCTCGACTCGCCTTTGTCATCTTTTTCCAGGTCAGTGTAGAGACAAAGAAGTGTAATAAACTTGAAATTTTTAAGATACCTTAAAATATTTTCTTTTTTTAAAAATTGGTCTGTTAAGAACCCTACATTCTTATGGAAAGAGAAAAAAAACCTTTGAGGTTCTTCCAAGATTCTTTGGATAGTTAAAGGTTTTAGATTCCTAAAGTGGAACCAAAAACAAAAGCCTCCTTTGTGAGTTTCTGGACAGAATCCTCTTTAAGGAATACTCCAGAGGGACAGTTTTAAGGAGTGTTAAAGGATTTTTCTGCCTTAAATAAAGCTGGAGAGAAGGTCTTCTTTTAGAAAACTATCACCATTAAACAACCTTTAGGAACCTCGATTTGTCTATTTTTTCTTTTAAAAGAAGAAGTGTGGTTAGTCAGGAAAAGTGAAAGTCCTTGCATTATTTTCATCGCAAGTACAATTTAATCTGCGAAAAATCTGTTCATAGTTTAACTTTAACAAGGTGGCAGGTTAATTGTTTTTTTTTTTTCATTTGTGTGTTTCAGAACCTGGCAATGTTCCTCAGTATGCTGGTGGCATGGTTGATTCCAGATGTTCCCCGCTCTTTAAAGGACTGCCTGAAACGTGAAAAAGCCCTGCTGCTTGATCTTCTTCTTAGTGAGGAGGTGGAGAAGCAGCGACAGCAATCACAGCATCCTGACAACATCAACATAACAATCAACACCACGGAAGAGGAGACCATAGAGATGGAGCCAGACTGCAGTCTCATTCTGCAAAGCCAGGCAACTGAGAATGAGTTACAGACTGCAGACAAGGAGAACCTGTCAAGAGAGGAACCGGAATCCACCCCCAGTGAGCCAGTTAGCCCTGATAAAGACTGCCATTCCATAAAAACATCAGATCCTCACTTAAATCGTTGCGTACCTCATAGTCAGGGGAAACCAGGAGGCACTTTTCATTACCAAGAGTTTAATCTAAAAGAACCTCCACCTCGAGATCCAGGCCCCAGGACCAGGAACCGCTGCCAAACCCTTCCACCCAGACAGAGAGGCGATCCACCTGGAGGAAGCCCAAGCAGAACCAGCCACTCTACCAGCTTTGTACATTTCAACCAGAACTTTCCGCAAGCAACCAGTGAGCTCTTACAAAATACTCCCTCTTTACCACTACGACTTCCATCTAAAAATCATTCCCACAAACTATCTTCTAACAGTGAGCTTTCTGGAAGCCAGTTATCAGTGCTGTCCTGCCAGCCCGTTAGAACAGAGCTCCAGTCAGAAGCACCGCCATGCTCTCCATCCGAACAGGAACTAGACAGCGGCCAAATAGCTTTGGCACAGTCACCCTCCAAGCCAAAGCTTTCACTCAGTCAGTCAGCAGTGTTGCCACGCCCTCCATCCAGACCAGAACTTTCACTTAGTCGATCAGCCATACTGCCAAGACCCCCATCTAAACCTGAGCTGATAGGGAGTGTTGCAAAAGGACTTCCACTCCAGGACCCGGCTACCAGAACCAAGTCCCGGTGTCAGACACTTCCTCCCAGGCATAGAGGACCGGATACAATGGAAACATCATTGAGAACCACCCACTCCACCACCTTCACAAATATCAACAAAAAGTCATTCACATTAGCCAGTGATGTGACACACAACACCCATGTGTAAGAAAGAGTGGATTGGACAAGTTCTGGACCGTCCCCCTCCAGGATCTCTCAACCAATCATCTCTTTCAGTGCCAGACAACCTAGTTACACAATCATCAGGGACGTCTCTTGAGGATGGGATCGTCTGTACATTGTCATTAAGTTACTATCACAATCTCGTTGTTGATGGTTGTTGGTTTCTAAGCTTCTTGTTTTTTAAATTTATTTATTTATTTATTTATTTATTTGTTGAGGTGTTTAAGGACTGCACTGTGAGGGGACATTCGCTGTGGTTTACTGAAATCATCATGTTTTAAAATTAGGCACAATACATAAAAAAGATGGAGAAAGAAGGATTCACTTGTTCTATTTTGCCTTGATTATTCTGGATTGAAGATTAGACAAGACACTTTATACAAGTCCAAGTCTGAGGTAAGTTTCAAGTCTGTTAACTGCAAGTATAAAGTTTTTGTGCAGCAAATCTGAGTTTGAGCCAAGTCACAGAACTGCAACTCTGGGTCAAGCCTCAAGTCTCCGAGCTGTACATCTGGGCCGGATCTCAAGTCTGTGGACTACAAGTTACAAGGTACGAGTCAGTGTTTGAGTGTCTGAGCTGCAAGTCTGAGACAAGTCTTGGCTCTCTAATAAATCAGTCTAAGTCATGTCTCAAATCGCTGAGTTCCAAGTTTCAGTCAAGTCTCAAGTCTTTGAGCTCAGAGTTCAGGTAAAACCTTGGGTCTCCAGGGAGCAAGTCCAACTCGAAGTATCTAAGTTTCTTATATGCAAGTCCAAGCCAAGTATCTGATCTCTATCTGAGCCTCATTTCAAGACTGTAAGCTGCAAGTCTGAGTCAAGTCTCAAGTCTTTGTGCTATACATTTATGCCAAATCTCGAACCTTGAAGCTGAAGTCTGTTCACTTTTTTTTTTATTTACAGTTTATGGCTGTAAATAAGTTCATCCACACCATTAAACATGATAAAACATATGACATACTGAAAGCTTAACAAGTAATAACTATGTTATTGTCTCTTGCTGGCTTGTTTTGTTAAGTGTCTCTGTTGGACTGTACAAATGACGTACCAAGGGCTTGAACATGGAACCATTTCTATCAGAGCCCATCAAAGTGAACATGCTTTTATCTTTAACCATGAGTGTACAGTGGGGTTTTGGGTCACTGGATGTTTAGCCCAATTGTGTCATAATCACCAGTAGGAAAAAAAATTCTTCTATATATGGGATGTAATTCATAATGTATAACCTGACAATAAGATTTTTAAATGATGTGGAACTGTAAAAGTAATCACACGCATAATTTATAAATAAAGTAAGGAAATTCTGGAGTCCACATTAGGTGTAGATTTATCTAAGGAACATATGTGTACGTTGATTTTGTGTTTTTCGCTCACACCACAGCATTCTAACTAAATGTATTGACTATAATGTGTGTCTGAGATCTGCTAACGGTGACTCCTGTGGCTAAAGACATTTCTATTGACATGCAGAGCTTCTGTTATTGGCAGCAGTATTTGTTTTTTTGTTTACAAGGTGTTTTTTTTCTAAAATAAATAAATGTTTTCTCGTTTATATTTATTGTATCAAAAAGCTATTGAAGCTACGTGAGAATGGAACTTGATCCCAAATATATTTTTAGATTTTATCATCACTGTAATTGACGCGTTTTTCCCTATTACTGACAGTATGTAACTATATTAAATAAATTTGTACAGAAATGTATAATTTACAGTAAGTTACGCTATTATAATTGAAGTATTTTAAATGATTTATATATCAGTCATTCTTGAGAACTGGGACAAAAAAATTTAAATAAAAATTTTTTTAATTATTTCTAAAAATGTAATATATATTATTGGACAGTAAAGTGTGGGTTTTGGAACACCCTCCCACAGGATCACATGCATCACAGGATGTTTATCAACAGTGTTAGACATTAAAAGATCCATTTAAATTATATTTATTGAAAAATGTGTTTTGTAACCAAGTGTTTTCTTAGTAAGTGTCACATAAAATGATTTCAAAATATTTCAGTATTTAATTAGGATAAAAAAGTCAAGTCAAGTCAAGTAGGCTTTTATTGTCACTTTAACCATATACAGTTCAGTACACAGTGAAAGGAACCAACGTTCCTCCAGGACCGAGGTGCTACATACAACATCAATTAACAACCGTGTAGTTGTGTGGACAGCCAGCGTGTTTCAAAAACTGTCTTTCACTAAGTCTTTGTACCTGAAAACAGTAAAGTAGTAATCATATTAATAAAACCTTCCTTAATGTTTCATTAGAAATACACTATTGTGGGAACAATTTACTTAAAAAATACATAAACAGTAAAAATTCCTACCCGACAGAGGTGACACACATCTGACGGTGTTGACATTAAATAGCGTTAGCGCCTGTCATTGATGGTTAAAGAGTTTGTAGAAATAGTTAAAAGGTTAAAGCTAAAAATAACCTGATCAGCTTTAATGTCCAAGGCGTTTGTTTACACTAAGTTGTACTTCTTTCATCGTCAGCCGAAAACACTCCCTGTTAAAAGTAGATCATTAAATCAGACACATAACTGTTCATAACATCACTTTTACTCCACATTTTTATTTGAGTTCAGATCACTCTCAGGTTGCGTATCGTACACACCTTCACCTCGGCCTGTGTTTCATCTCATCGTGGCGCGTCACATAACTGCTTTAATTAGCACCACAATTTCGGAACATATGAGACAAACTGGTATTAAATTTCCTTTTTTTGGAGTAAGCCACGCTGTGTCTCACATTTGTTTGTGTTTCCTGACGATTTGGGCGCTTTGTAGAGACATTACGTCCGTTTCTGTGTGTTTCACACTGTGGTGTTGATCGGCTCTGGCCCCACCTCGCGGGTATACGCACTGTATTTGTCCGGAAAAGCGATCTCTGCTCTGAAGTACAAATTTTGATTTTATTTATGGTGCAGATTTAACTTCAGGCAAATACAGAAGGACTGGCATTAAGTTTAGTTAAATTCTGTCGAGCCAGTTTTCTGAGACTAGTTTCTGGTCCTTCAATGTATGAAACATAAAGATATAATTGAAAGACTGAGTTCTGACCCAATGTACAGACAAAACCATTCTTTTAACAGTTTGATTGTTTGTTTGTTTGTTTGTTTGGGCAGCGGGTGCCGGGCAATATGTGGCCGTTGGGTGGTGATGTTTGCACAGGCAGTCACATGTGATTATCAGCTTTGATGTCATACTATGGGTGTGTCACAGACGTCCTCACCGACTTTAACGGTAGGAATCATCAACTTTTGTGCCTTACTGTGAGCGTGTCACAGGCGTTCCTCACTGACTGGAAAAGTAGGCAGTGTCGTTTATGGCAAAAATGGGTACATCAGTCCGAGCTCAGGGCCACTGAAACCCCGGATCAGACGGCAGCTTGAGGATCTGCACGAGGGCGGGGCCGCAGGTAATATGTAGAGAAGGACCAACGTTCGTTTTGATTACATTATTTGTTTTTTAGCAATGACAATACCACTTAAACATTTATGCAGCATTTAACTCTTTGGAATAAACTTTCATGACTTCAAAACACTTTTAGCATGAAAAGTCCTACTTTTGTACAGTAGGAAAAGAGTTTAGCCTCTTAAACTCTTTTCAAATACAGCTTTCATATTTTTAAAACCACTGAAGTGTGATTTAAGTGGCACGGTGGCGTAGTGGTTAGCACTGTGGCCTCACACCTGCAGGGTTTGGGTTTGATTCCCACCTCAGTGTCTGTGTGTGTGGAGTTTGCATGTTCTCCCTGTGCTTGGTGAGTTTCCTCCGGGTACACTGGTTTCCTCCCACAGTCCAAACACATGCAGGTTAGACCAACTGGCGTTGCCAAATTGTCTGTAATGTGTGAATAAGTATGTGTATGTGTGCCATGAGACTGGTGTGTTTTAATAATTTTTTCTTAGAAATCTGAAAATGTGAACCCTTTTTGCAACCAGGACATCCTCAGGTCTATTAGGGACAAAATCATCCCAAAACCATAATTAAAATGTGAATTATTTCTGAATTTTACATGAATATTTTGTCCCAAATCTCAAGAATGACTAAAGTCTAAATCCCAAGTCCCTGATATATAATAAAACTGTAACGTTGGCGTGTCTGAAAATTAAAGATATTTGTGAATATTTTATTTTATTTTATTTATTTATTTATTTATTTATTTTATTTTTTTTTTTTGGGGGGGGGGGTCATAATATGTGTAATGGAACACATCAAGATGATTTTTGGAATGTTTGTCAGTCTGTTTGTTTGTGCACGCATCAAGTAAAAACTACTGAACAAATTAATAGGCTTAATAGGGTTTTAATATAGTCTTTGTTTCATCACAATCTGCCCAAAGGAAGAAAAGATATTATTAAATTCTGTTCAGTCACTTTTGTGTGATTCTGTGACAAATCAACATATTGATTTTAGTGCACAACACTGCACTTGTGGGGTAAATACAGTTTGGGTATTTTACACACTTTTCTTCTCAAAACCTTTCTTTTATTTATTTAGATGTTACATTTATACAGTTGTGGTTATATTATGTCAAATTACTATTGAAAAATTGCTATATAAAGCAATTGTCCAAAGCCCAAGACTAAGGCTTTTGTAGGATTTGTAAGACAGTAGACCCTCAGGCCAAGCTCATGTCTGAGGCCAACAGGGAAGCCTCTTAATCTATATTCACTCCAGACCCTGAAAAGGACGTCCCCGCTCCACCACCAGACTACAGTGAGGACGTCGTCGCTCCATGACCAGGAGAATGTTGATTACCTGGTTTCTGCTAACTTTTCTTATGTCTGGTCCTGTTGCCCCTCAGTGAAGAGTAGGTATTTTGGACCATCCCTGCCTTAGTGTATTAGAAGGCATATTGTAAGCTTTACATTCTGACAGGGGGCGGTGTTTCCCCCTCACTCCCAGCGTGCCATGCAGCGTCTCTCAGCACAGGAACAGCGTGCAGCATTGCAGCACGTACAGTAGTGTCTCATTGTTCGGAGATCTTTGTTCCTCTAATTACTGTAGCCATTTATGTCTGCTTATTTCTTTGTTCTTTGAAAAGTAATACTTAGCGTAATTATACCTGAACTGACTAAAACTTTTGTTTCAGGATGTTGTTAGTCCAGTTTTAACCATGTGTGTGTGTGTGAATGTGTGTGTGTGGTTCATTTTACCATTTACCTCTTAAGAAAGCAAATTTAACAAACACAGAGAACCATGAGCAACCTATATAAATAAAAGGAATGTTTTGTCTGTACATTGGTCCGAACTCGCTTTATCAATGATATCTTTACGTTTCATACATTAAAGGACCTGAAACCAGTCTCAGAAAAATCTGTCTGTCAACGTACACAGAGGATATGGAAGACCCAGAAACAACCGTAACACACCTACAAGCTGCCAAAATCCCCAATACACAGACATGACAGCGCGTCTCATCATGGCTTACTGATGTAGATGAAGTGGTTTTAAATTTCCCTCAGGAAGAATAAAGATAAAATGATCTGTACATTCATCTTTGAAGATTCAGTTTTTATGGTCTACTTGCCTTTTTTGGGGGGTGACTCCTGATCACTTGCATGTTCGTTTGTGTTTCATGAGGATTGTTGTGGCTTGTGGTCTGCATTACCGTTGTTTCTGTGTCTTCTGCCATACTCTGTCTGTACACGGTAAACTATTGGGTTGATTGGCTCTGTTGAGTGACGCATATAAATGTTGAGTAAAAGTGATGTCATGAACAGTCATCTGCCGGATTTAATAACCTATTAATAATAATATCACTGATAATATTAAAGGTGATGGAAATATTTTTAGCTTCATCTGTTTAACCTAACAATGGATATTTATGCTAGTGTTTTTATAATTTAAAGAAAACTTAATAAAAATCAGACTAAATGTGTTGCGTTCTGCTCTGCTGTAAGGTTCTCGAGGGCTGCGATCATTCTCCAGTTTTATACTCACACTGATGAGTCAAACCCGTGCTTTTCTTTACACACACTGTGTTCAGGAAAAGTTCTCAGGAGGGAAAACTTATCTTACATTAAGTTGCATGAATGTTGAGTGTTTGGTGTAAATTTCTGTATAAGGACACTCGCTTATTCAGACGATGAGTTTCTGTGAGGGTGGCACAATGGTGTAGTGGTTAGCACTGTCGACTTGCACCTCCAGCGTCCGGGTTCAATTCCCGTTTCTGTGTGCATGGAATTTGCATGGTCTCTCTGTGCTTGGTGGGTTTCCTCCAGGTACTCTGGTTTCCTCCCACAGTCCAAAGACATGTAGGTTAGGCTAACTGGCGTGCCCAAATTGCCCGTAGTGTGTGTATGTGTGTGTGCCCTGTGGTGGATTGGCACCCTGTCCAGGGTGTACCCTGCCTTGTGCCCTAAGCCTCCGGGGATAGGCTCCAGGTCCCCCCGATGCTGAATACAGGATAAAGTGATATAGAAGATGAGTGAGTTTCTGTGATTTTAATTACATTTAAATCACTTCTGGATTTCACAGCAATTTAAGGTTTTTTTGGGGGTGGGGGTTCCCCGATTTGCTCCCTAATTTAGTCGTCTCCAATTTCTCCCCGTCATTAGGGGGCTCCCACATTAAGGCTACTACTACCACTCAGTCGGGAGGGCCGAAGACTATCACGTGTTTCC
>JAOVVA010000037.1:36787050-36807837 GCA_028565275.1 Leiocassis micropogon
TTTAAGTGTGACAAACATGCAAAAGAATAAGAAATCAGGAAGGGGGCAAATAGTTTTTCACACCACTGTATTTAAATTTTTTTAAATAGAGTTTTTATTATTTATCATATTCTGTGAAGGCTGAAAACATTCTATAGGTCTGAATCCATGTCTTTAACGTACAGTACTTGTACTTTATTCCAATGCCACATCAGCCTTCCCATCCTGTTTCCTGCCACTGCTCAGCTTATTTGTTTCACTTGTGTACTTAAGAGGGGTGACCCTGTTTTGTTGTTACTCAGTTAGCCAGATACACACACACACACACACACACAGAGGGGAGAGCGAGTAAGAGAGACAGGAACTTTGGAAATACAACCGCCCAACAGCCAAACGGTATTTTTAAGAACTGTGTTGAACTTCACACAGACTGAGCTGGATGTTACACATTAGTTTGGACCAAAAGCAAAAACCAGAAGGATGAAATGAGGTGACATTTAATGATCTATACTTGTGTTTCTCATGATGTTTGTCTCGTTCCTGTTTGTGATCTTCCCCATACTCCTCATCGATTGCAATTATTTGGTGAACTACTGAGCCATGAGCGTCCTGATCGTACTTACTCTTCTCGTGCTGTGTACAGCCAAAGTCCAGTGTGCTCAGGAAAATCCTGCATGTCCTCGAAAAGGTAAGTGAACTATAGCCTACATATGTTAAACTAAAATAAAGAAGACGATCAGACTGTTTGGTTAACAAGTTTTGTGCTCAACCAGCAATTGTAAATATAACTTAAAGTAGTCACATGTACTCCCATAGTGGATTGAATAGTGTGTGTTTATTTACTGTATGATGAAATTACTCAGGTTACAATCAAAATCAAGATAAGTACATGTCGACTATCTTTTTCAGAATTCGCAGTGTCTGTTTATGTCACATGTCCCACCAACTGTAGCAATATATCTTAATAAGTAAATGTTTTAAACAATACATTGTGGTTGGTATTATGACTTTGGTTACTAGATCAATCAGCTGATTTACATTGCTGGGAGGTATGTTTCATGTTGCTTTCAGTGTTGCTTTCCTGTTTTTAGAAATCCTGATTTCACTTATTTTGCATCTTGGATTTTCACCGATGCTGGTACTCTTGATTCTATCTAAAAGTCAGTGGAACTATGCCAGTTTCTGTGTTTTTCAGAAATATCTGTTAAACCAGAAGATCAGTACAAAACCAAGTAACCAAGTAGTAGTAGTAGTAGTAGTAGTAGTAGTAGTAGTAATGGGTTATTTATAATAATTTTTTTTTTTATTATTAATTGTCATTGAGCTATGCTGTGTTGCCGGCATGGATCAGTGCCATACAGGACTTCAGGACTCTGGTTTTTAAAATCACTTTTTTATTATTCAATCACCAAGAAATCCAAGAAGAGAAGTAAAGAGTGTGTGAATGACAAATAAAAGGAGCAAATAGAGAAGACAAGTCAGTCTTACATACAGAGAAGGAACTGAGACTGAGATGTTGTGCAACTTTCCAGTTTATCTGTACAAATCAGACAACCGCTCTACATACAAAATCAGGAAACTGGGGAACAAACACACGAGTTATTGCAATACCCCTCCATATAACGGCTCATCTTGATTCCTGCTTACAAGCCGTTTTTTTAAATCATAGGAAAGCTGCGTGATGGTCTATTTCTGCCTTTTTCTGGGTCTATTCCTCCCCTCAGAATTATACTTATTGAATGAATTAATTATTAAATACTTATCATCATCAAGACAGTGGACAGGGCATGAACTTAACACAACTATCACATATCAACCGTAGCAGCAGACATGGAAACTGATTCAATAAACATGAATGTAACAACCTTTTAGTGAATGTAAATAGAAAAAAGAAGCTAGAACAATTATTAATATGCCTAATGGTCTTGACTGAAATGGTTTAATATTGCAAGATCGCAGGATATGTTTTTCTTAAATGATACACATAACGATATTAAATTTAAATATTTATTTTTATTTAGAATCCAGTCCTGGTGTGCTGGCCTTGAACATGGGGTCAGAGGTCATCCTGGGCTGCAGAGGCGATATCACTGTGGATAGCGTGCCATTGGTAATAAGTAAAAAGCACACATTGAAATTTGAGAGAAGAGGAGACTGGAAACCTGGTACTAGTCCTGGTACTATTGGAATGAGCCGTCCAGAAAATGAGAACTTTGCTACCCCTGGAAAGTACAAAATTCAAACTACAACTGGAATAAATACTAAAGTGAGTGAATCAGTAACCACTGCTAACCTGCCTATGAGCTCAGTAAATGAGCAAGTAGGAAATGGGGAGGTCTTTCAGACTGTCAATCAATCCACTAAATCCAACAGTGTGGACAGAGTTTCAGAAGAAGGAGGTGCTTTTGGCGTGACCATGGAAATGGGTTTGAGCATTGAGAGGAGCACAAGCACACAAAATGAAGAATACGATGACTATGAAGAGAAGGTGGAGGGTCTGAGAGTGACCAGGTCTGTTAAGAGACAGGCACAGTGGATGTGGAATGGTCAGCGCATGACGAATGGTGTGGAAAATGGCGGCACTTTGAGACTTTCTGCGCTTCGGCTGACTGACTCTGGGAACTACAGCTGCTATAGGAGAGGCAGACTAGTTTCATCAGTAAAAATCAGTGTTGGCAGTAAGGAGACACACAGACACACACACACACATTGTTAACAGTTGATACTTACCTGTATATCCTGTGGTGTCTAAACCATTTTGGTGTTTAAAATACTTATACTACCCAAACACTTTTATTATCTCTCATAGTCCCTCCAGAGAGCCCTACCTTGTCATGCTACAAGAAATCCCACATCAGCAAAATCCGGTGTGAGTGGATATCTAGACAGCCCATCATCCCACAGCCTCAGTGCTACCTGCTCCTCTGGAAAGGGTAAGGTTGTACTGTATGTGTCTGTGTGTCTGTGTGTCTGTGTGTGTGTGTGTGTGTGTGTGTGTGTGTGTGTGTAAAAGAAAGTGAGAGTGTGTTATTCTAAGTTATTGATTAGACTGTCACACAACCACACATAACCAATGTTCAGGAATATTTTTGTTAAGAGGGACATACCACTAAAATCTTGCCAGTGATTATGCCTTGTTGTAGAGCTTTGCGGCCACAGTGGGAAAAACAAAGACACATGCTCTATTGCTTTCCAAAACACTGTTTAGCACCATGGTGACAGTCACGTAAGGAGCATGTTTTTTCCTTGTGCACTTAGAATACAGGCTCAGCATCACAGCAACCCCCAGGGCTGGAGAGGCCATCAGTGTTGCCAGGCTGTCCCCCTGCTTGGTGTTGGACTTGAAGGAGAAGTCCTGCAATAAAATAAAGCAGCATGCTATACAGGCATTTGTTTCTTTGGCTGTTGGTTTTTGCCATTGTTTGGGGCATGATTGTCAAGCTTCTGGTAAAATACAGTGCCTAATCCCTGTCCAGTGTCTAAGCCTTCCTCAGTATATGTTGGTGTGGACAACAAAGGGGTGCCTACTTCAGGAGATGGAAATTATGTTCTGACCCTTCCTAGGTCTGGGTTTGGGGAACAAGTTTGTCAATTTTCCCATGCACATTCTACACATATTCAACCATAAACTGGTACAGGGATGGCGGTTCTTTCCAGCGTAGCCTTCCAAAGCGAAGCTTAAAGGGTATAAACCTAGTGGATGCTTGTGGTGTCTCTCTGATAGCAAACAGGCTGTAGGGTAGTAGGAGTTTCATCTATCAACCACAGAAGTTTTTGAGTGTCTGGTTAAATTGCTCAATCAAACTGATGATCTGAGGGTGACTGACAGATGCCCGTATCTGTTTTACCTACAAACCTACAACAGCCGAAAAAGATGCAAAATTAGCTTCAATGTAAAGGGTGTACCTTGATCAATCACAGGTTCCTTGGTATCATGGTGAGGCTGAACAGAAGGACTGGTTCTCAGGTGATGTTCTGCAACATGGCCTTTTTTGAGCAGGATTGTGTCTGGTACATAAACTTACATAATGCACTAGGAATAGTATATACTCAGGGTCTTGGGTTGACTTCAGCAAAGGGTCTACAAGGTCCATATTCACATGCTCAAAAAGCACATTGATGATGGGGTTGGGGTCCGAAGGGCAGTTGCATGCTTTCTGGGTACAGTTCCCTGACATTGACAGAAAATTTTAACCTTTCAGCTTAGACCAACGGCTGTGGTTATGGATCATCTCTACCACGTACCACACTCCCTGATGGTCGGACAGATGATGGGAGTGGGCAACATGAATTACCATGTCAATTTTAATGTCAACTTTTATATACTCCCAGTTTCTCTGTGAGGGAGAGAATGAATGAGGAGATTTCATGACTAAGTGGTCAAATGCACATAAAGAATTTTTTAAGATGTGGCAAGGAACCTGTCATCAAATATAGAAGATAATATTTCCCTAATCATAAATGTGCTTCAATTACTGTAATACAGATCACAATAAAATTAACTATACCTGCCATGTCAAAACCAAATCTCTGCCAAAAAGCTCTCAATAAAGCATGCTCTATTTAGTACTATTAGTACCAAATCTTTATTGGCCTTTGGGCAATTGTGTTGAATTTTAATTTGAAAGATTTAGTAATTTTCACTGCATTCATATGTTGAAATTGTACATTGCACCTCTATAAATTTATTGTACATTTTGTAGGTTTAAAAAAAAATTATGATTCTTTATCTTTGTTTTTAGGTTGGAAGGGGCCATCTCAGTGAATTGTTCATATTCTGCTAAGCGCTCTCGTTGTTGGTGTGTGCTACCCAGTGAAAGGGGTGATAGAAAATCCTATACAGCTAAACTGTGTGTGACAAACACAGCGGGCAGTGCCACCAGCTCTCCATACAAATATATTTCTCAAGATATCAGTAAGTGTACATGCATGTAACTATTCTTACACATACTCTAAATCTGATTATAATATTACAGTAAGTCCCCAACTTAGGAACAAGTTTAACATTTTACACATTTACTTACACACAGCAAATATTATATATAATTGTAAATATTGGTACCTGGTGCGCTGGGTTGTCTATTTTTTGTGCAGTACATGTGAGCTGCTTCCGCAGTTTGTCGCATTTACAAATGTTTGTAGATCCATGGTCTGTTTGTATCTCTGGAAACTGAGGAACACTTGAATGTTTATAAGTCGGGGATTTACTATATTGTATTGTATTGTATTGCTGTTGGGCAGAAACCTTGTTTAAGTTTGTGTACTGCCTCATGTCTGTGTGCATGATGGATTTCCTTTAGGTACTTTAGTGCACAATGTACCCTGCCTTGTGCCCTTAGTTCCATGGGGATTAGGCCTTCTTTGACTACTTTTGACTTTGTACAGTATAAGTATGAGAGAATGAGCAATGGTATTGTTCCCCCTTTTATGTCTGTCTGCGATTTTTATAAATATTTAACCAAGGAAAACAAAAGATCTTGTGACTAACTACTGTAACTCCATTGGATCCTCAATCCCTTATCTGTTTTTTTTTTTTTTTCTTTTTTCTTTTTCTTTTTTTTTCTGACAAGTAATGGTTTTGGACTTTTCAGGTTTCCTGACAGTGACAATATTGTATTCTGGATCATTCTTTCTCCTTCTTTTAGTTAAGCCAGATCCTCCAGCTCGAGTTGTAATTAGGCCAGTCACGGGTGAGCCACACACACTGAAGGTCTCCTGGTCTTTACCTGCCACATGGAAGCGGAGCTATTACTATGTTCTTCACTTCCAACTAAGATATCGTCCTCTACATGCCAAAGAGGTATAGAAGGGACATGTGTGTGCTCATGTAAATATGTGGCTGTGTAAGTCTTTCTGCGTGTGTGTGTGTGTGTGTGTGTGTGTGTGTGGTTGTGTAGGAGAGGCTTCCTGTACTTAGATGTCTCCCTTTGACCTCGGGATAAAATTAAACACACACTTCATTTTAAATACAGTACATAGTACATTTCAAATCATAAAATATATATAATATCAAATATGAGGGGTCGCCACAGCGGAAAAGTCAGCCCGCACAACAACTTGGCACAGGATTTACGCCGGATTCCCTTCCTGACGCAACCCTCCCATTTTATCCGGACTGGAGCAAATAAACAAAACACATACACAAAACCTAAAATATAAAACATATTTTATAATTTAATTAAATAAAATCTTATTTGTATAGCACTTTAAACAACAGATGTCTAAAAGTAAATATGGCAAAGAAAAGTTCTGTACTGTAAATAAAATGATTTCAGGCTTTGTATCTGTAATTATTTATTACTTTAATTTACTAATTTACTTTTTATTAGGTTATAACTATAAGTTTAGATATCAGGAATATAAAGTGTACAGGACCTGTTCGAGGTGATACGGACTGTTTGTATTCAGTTTCATTAAATAAATTAATAAAACATAAACATGAACTGAACAGTACAGTGAAACTTTGTGAGTAACGCAGTTTGTGAATGTTCTGCAAGACGAGCAAAGATTTTTAATAAATTTTGACTTGGAAAATGAACAAGTCTTGGTTTACGAGTAACGATGGACATTGGACACCGTGCCACACACACACACATACACACACACAGACCCCTCCTACTTTCACCTTCACAGACACACCCACACCCACACACACACTCTTTCTCTCTGCTCTACACAGAAACACTGCTCTGTCGCGATTCTTTTCAGAGGTAAAGTTCAGGTTAATTTGTTTTATTTTGACTTTACAGCAGTGATTCCGTTAGTGTGTCACTCATGAGAGATTTCTTGTTTATTTTTCCGATAAAACAGTGTTTCTGTTGTTTGCGCACGTGTGTGTGAAAAGAGTGGAGGAAGAGTGTGTAAGACGAGAAGGGGGAGAGGGGAGCTTACTTTAGATTCACACACACACACACAGCGCCTACGTGCACAAACGGAAACACTTATCTGTCGGGATTTATTTGTACTTTTTTTTTAAGTTAAAGTGCAGGTCAATTTGTTTTATTATTACTTTAGATTTTGTTTTCATTATTTTTATGTTTTATTTTTATTCTTATGGGAAAATTCGATTTGGTTTACGAGTGTTTTGGCATATGAGAACGAATTATGCTCGTAATCCAAGGGTCCACTGTATTTTTATTAACACTAATTAAATAATTACCGTTCGTACAAATGCAAATCCTTTAAAAACAGAAAGAAGGAGAGTGTTATAATCAGTTATATTTTATTTGGGTTAAATTATAATATTTATTACATTTATTGAAGTTTCAGATGCGAGGTCTCCTCGAGAGAGTAATAAGAGTCCCATGGGAAAAATACATTTTGCTGTGTTTCCTTTAAACGTTTTCATTATTCAACTTAAACAGAGATCAGATCCAGGGGCGTGTCCCTCTGTGTGGTCACCTGACTAAACATGCCTGTCATTGATTGGCTGCATGAGTGTAGTCTGTGTGAGAGAGAAATCCGCCACAGCCTCACTTCTCGCTCCTTTGCTTGGTTCTATGTTTTTATTAAGGCCTGTTGGTGGTGCTGTTGAGCTCACGTCCAAAAAAACAGTAAATGATCACTCACTCTCACATGTCTGTACCGCTGTATCCAGTATAAAGGATCGTGGAGGCGGAGCCTATCCCAGGAGACTTGGGGCACAAGGTGGGGTACACACTGGACCATCACTGCACACACACACACACACACACACACTACAAGCAATCTGGGAACAGCAGTTAGCCAAGCACAGGGAGAACATGCAAACTCCACACACACAGACCCCAGGCGGGAATCGAACCCGGACCCCGAGTATGATACCATTTGCTGTGTGTGTGTGTCCTTTCAGTCCTGGGATGCTTCACTGGCGAGAGGTGCTCGGTCCTGGGCGAGACATTGCAAGGCATCCCATAATCCCGTGCTGAAGCAGGAGAGCCTGGCCCACCCGGCGTTCCGGCATGTGGGAGAGAACATCTGGCTCGGCGCTCCTTACTCAGCCTTTCAGATCGAGTCAGCAATCAACAGCTGGAACAGAGAGGGCGCCGATTACACAATAGGGAACAACAGCTGTGCGAAAGTGTGTGGACATTATACACAGGTCAGCTGCCAGTGTGTGTGTGTGTGTGTGTGTGTGTGTGTGTGTGTTGTAAGACTTTATGATAAACAATACATTTTACTTCTGTAATAATTGGTATTTAATTAACAAATTTGAATTTACACTGACTAGTGTGATGTTAATTAGTTAATGTTAATGATTATGATTATTATTATGTTAATCATTCACAAATGATTCAGTCTTTTAAAACGATTCACTAAAGTGAACAAATCAGTACTGACTATTGACATGCTGAATTTGCTGTGCTGTGTGTGTGTGTGTGTGTGTGTGTGTGTGTGTGTGTGTGTGCGTTGACTCTTATTCTGTGCACTGTGAATAGTGAATCTTTGTGAATCGTTTAGTTATGACTGTGATTTGCTCCTTCAGCATATCATTATTTGACTCAGTGAATCATTCGAACATGACACTGTGTTTGTGTTTAAAGCTGCAAATCTATTGATCCTGACTGAGATCCATCCCTGTCCGGCTCAGCAGGTCAAAAATAACTCTCTAATAAGTCTCTAATTTGTGCAACTAAGTTAAACTTTAAAGTTGACTCATCAAATGACTCAGGCAGCACATCCCCAAGTGATTCATCTTACACACAGTAATTTGCCAATTTAGTGAAAAACAACACATTATACTTTTTATCCTTTTACACTTGTGTGAAACATCTTGTCATATACATTATAGCAGCTATAGACACTCGTCCCCTCTCCAGATAAAAACGTCAAACGTCAAAAAAACGTCAAAAGTCACAGCTTGTCATGTTGATCAAAAACCACTAAGTTTAAGTATAAACGCCTCTGTCGTGAAGTTGTGGGAAAAACAAAACACTGGAAATGGAGACTCCTTACAATACTGTTAGTGAAACACAGCACACTGCGTAAGCGTCCATCTTTCTGTGTGTTTCAGCTGATGTGGGCGACGAGTTATAAAGTCGGCTGTGCCGTCCACATCTGTTCCAGAGGAATCGAAAACTTCTCCAATAATCCCGAGTCGACTATTTTTGTGTGTAACTACGGAGACGCGTAAGTTTGAACCCTCGCACCTCACGCTGAAACGCAGCGCTGTTACATCTGTAGCAATGCACTGACTCTCTCTTCTCCGCTTGTGCTCGTCTCCGCCACAGAGGGAACGTGTTCGGGGTCACGCCGTACATCGTGGGTCTGGCCTGCAGCAAGTGTGGCGTGGAGAAATGCAGAGACAAGCTTTGCAGTAAGAATCACAGCAAAATGTTCTTACATAATTCTGACTCAGAATCGTAACCGTTTTTAAAACGTGTCAAACGTGTGTACGCTCATCTTTTTTATCAACAGCTGATCCAAAGCGAGACCAAGATAAAAGTATGTATGAGGATGATTCAGGCATTCCAAGTTAAACCCTCGCTCTAATAAACACGACTCTCCAACCCGCACGCTGAACTCTAATAACCCCCGCTGTCGCTCCGCTTATAAATAACTTCTCCGCTCAGTTCAACTTTCTCTCATTTTCAGAATGATTGTTTTATAACTAGAGATTTCTCTCCCTGCAGAATATGACTGGATACCGGGGTGGGACCTGGGCCCCAGCGGGTCGGCTCAGGCCGTCTCTGATTGGCCAAACGGCTCTAAACTGCGGCTCCTGACTGGATCCTTCTGGCTCCTTTACTTTTATACAACACACTGAAATCACTCAATAAACTGCATCCCATATTATTATTATTATTATTATTATTATTATTTGGAACAGGGAGCTGATGTGGTGTGAATCCCTGCTGTGGCGGACTGGTGCTACCCTGCATCATATTCTCATAAACTCTCACCTCATTATGTTATTCTTATAAATTCTTATTCTTTTCACCTTTCATATGAACACGTTTAAGAGAAATAAACACAGCTCTGTATATTTCCTGACGTCTGAGTTTTGCCTCTTGGTGTTGACACGCAGCACTTATACAAACGTGCCATTTATTACATTTGGCTATGCATCCCTGGATGATGATGATGATGATGCTGTTGCCATGGAGACGGCTGTATGTATAGCGCTCCGTAGGCAGCGGGGAAGAACAGAGTGAACCCAGATGAGTCATGATCTTGAAAGACAGTGTGTTTGTACTTCTGAGCAATCGTTCTGTGATGCGCCGTGTTTGTGTGTTTGTTCTCGGGCTACTCGGTCTGATCCGGTCTGATCCTTACATCATGTGCAGAAATACAAGTGGGATGTTTCAAAAACAACACAGACGTGTACATGGAGGGATGGGGACATAAAGGTGTGTGTGTGTGTGTGTGCTCAGTAAACAAAGAACACAATTAAATATTACAAAAAAGGATCAGAAAATTGTTAAAAATACTTATTTGCCACTTCAGTTGTGTTAATGCTTGAGTTCTGTGAACAGTTTCTGTAACAGTGTTCACCTGCTACACGACCGTCTGCTGGTAAAATATTAACTCTGCTATAAGATTATACAACTATTATTATTAATAACAGAGCCGCAACAATTATGTGGATTAATTATTAATCATAGTTAGGTTTGGTATCTGTCCCTCTGGTCATGAGCTGTTCAGGAACAGTTCAAACCGCAGTAGAACACTGCATGGCGTGCAGCTACAGGGAAGTAATTAACCTCACAGTGGACGCAGACTCACCTCATCCTCTCACACCGAAGCAAGTAAACAACAGTTATGATCTTCACTAATTACACGTGAGCTGCACGTGCATGACGTGTTCAAATGTTAAATAGGAGGCATGTGAGGAAGTTTATTAAGATCTCCTGCAGTCTATAATCTGATTTGTTTCACAAAAGCCTTCTTTGTGTGTGTGTGTGTGTGTGTGTGTGTGTAAGAGAGACAGACTTATTGATGTCACAAGATACAGTATTTAACAGAGTTGAGTCCTGCTACACACCGCTCAGTTCAGGGACGGAGGAGAAGCAGCAGGACTTCAGAGTTTCTAGAAAAATCCTCAAGTGGAGGCTCAGAACTGAGTACAGACGTGAGTAAGGCTGAGCTGTGTGTGTGTGTGTGTGTGTGTGTGTGTGTGTGAGAGAGAGAGAGAGAGAGAGAGAGGAGGGAATAAATTTCCGGCTGGCGCTCATCATGGCTCGCTCATCAGGCGCTGGTGTAACCCTGCTCGTTCTGGTTTCCATGGCGATCCCAGACTTGGTGTGTGGGGGGCAAGAGAGAGGCAAAGACTCACGACTCACACACACTCATTTCACACCTCATCAGTATTACACGCCTCAGACTGGAGGAGTGAAGAGCATGACTTTCCACACGCCACCACGTAATGAGATGTTGGAGGAAAATCAGTACAGCGTGAAGAGTTCTGAGTCCGGAAACAAACCTGACGCCGCGATCCCGAACTCTGATCAGCCCCAGGCGGAGCGCTCGCGGGGTAACGAGTGTAACGATGTTAAGTGTAGCGACTATGGTAGTGATGGAGCAAGTCCAAACGGTGTGGAGTTAAACCGAGTCGCGTGGGATAAAGTGTCAGACAATACACAGATCTCCACTGAGGACCCCATGGAGCTCACACACTCTGAGGGCCTCATGGATCTCACACACTCTGAGGGCCCCATGGAGCTCACACACTCTGAGGGTCCCATGGAGCTCACACACTCTGAGGGCCCCATGGAGCTCACACATTCTAAGGGCCCTGTGAATCTCACACACTCTGAGAGCCCCATGGAGCTCACACATTCTAAGGGCCCTGTGAATCTCAAACACTCTGAGGGCCCCATGGAGCTCACACACTCTGAGGACCCCATGGAGCTCACACACTCTGAGGGTCCCATGGAGCTCACACACTCTGAGGGCCCCGCGGAGCTCACACACTCTGTGGACCCCGTGGAGCTCACACACTCTGAGGACCCCGCGGATCTCACACACTCTGAGGGCCCCATGGAGCTCACACATTCTAAGGGCCCTGTGAAACTCACACACTCTGAGGGCCCCGTGGATTTCACACACTCTGAGGGCCCCGCGGATCTCACACACTCTGAGGACCCTGCGGATCTCACACACTCTGAGGGCCCTGTGGTGTTCACACACTCTGAGGGCCCCGTGGATTTCACACACTCTGAGGGCCCCGCGGATCTCACACATTCTAAGGGCCCTGTGAAACTCACACACTCTGAGGGCCCCGTGGATTTCACACACTCTGAGGGCCCTGCGGATCTCACACACTCTGAGGGCCCCGTGGTGCTCACACACTCCGGTGCGGTTCGAGGTCTGACTCTGGATGAGGCTCACGTGTTTTATGGGATTCCGTACGCAGCGCCCCCTGTAGGCCCAAAACGCTGGGCCGCTCCCGAACCCGTGTCTCAGTGGGTGAAGCCGTATGATGCCACGTTCCCGCGGCCGGCGTGCATGCAGGAGTGTGCGCGGGAATTCTCTGACGCGTGTCTTCATGAGGTAATCCTCTCTCCCCCAATCACACCAGAGACGTCACCTGACTGAGTTCAGCTCTAAATTAAAACATTTTAAATAAAACAGAGTGTGTGAGAGTTCAATTGATAGATTCTTATTAAAGTCCATTAGAAACATTTGCAGTCATTTCCATAATGTAATGGTATACGGTATATACAGCACATCATATAAGAGTATAGTATTATAGAGGTTTCTTTCATGTATAGATCAAAATAAACCATTAGTTAGAACATCATTATCCATTAAACCACCATTACAGATCAGCAGAATCACACTAAACCCCATTACGAACTATTAGAACTCTGTAATGGCTTTTTAATTATGTTTTAAAATACAGTACAAACATTTTGTTTAAATGCTAATATGTTGTAAAATAGTTTTTTTTTTTTTTTACATTTGGGATTTTGTTTATTATTTTCATCATACTGCAGAGATCTGTGGCTTCACAGGGGAAAAAACAATCAAAATCACAATCCATTATTTTATTTAGAATAAATATCAAGGTAAACTAATTTTTTTTACCGTCACACACTAAAGTGAATAAAGCCACTTTGTGTAATGAAAATAGCATAACTGTGACTTTAACACTGATGTGGAAGAAGAGAAATCATTTTAGAGAGTAAACAATAATCGGAGTAATTTCTGTTCAGATCAGCCGTTGTTGTCACATTGTTGGTTACCATGGTTACGGTGCTGTGTGTGTTGAGGTGAGTGAGGACTGTCTGTACCTGAACCTGTACGTTCCTCTGAGTGTGGATCTCTCACTGAGGGTCGCCGCTCGGCTTCCTGTCATGGTGTGGATCCATGGAGGTGACTTCATCGCAGGCTCCGCCTCCAAACCACTGTACGATGGACGCTCCATCAGTAACTATAGCGACACGCTGGTGGTAAACATGCAGTATCGCCTGGGTGAGAGAGACACGGCGTACACACACACACACACCAGCTTCACATTCCTGAGTAATCGTTAATGTGTGCAGTGAGTTAGTGCACGTGTTACGCTTATTTACACACATTTAGCATATATATGACATTATATGCAAATTTGTAGATGCAAGCAACATTTAAATGAGCGTCTGGAGATATAGAGGTATAGAAATATTAAATATAAACCAGCTTTAAATCAGAAGTCCTGATGTCAGAGAACTCGATGTTGGCACGCTCGCACGTTTTAGTCAATTTATTCCCTCAGTAGCATCGATTTACACACACCGCCTCTGCTCAGGCTGCAGGAAATCACAGGTGATAAACCAATACATTTGCATTTCCCCGCCCACTATTTTGCTTGTTGATTTCTTCAAATAATTGAAATGTGCATTTTCATAACATGCAACCCATGAGGAGTTCATCTCGTGTTTGTTGTACAGGAGCGTTTGGGTTCCTAGTGACGGGAAGCGATCCTGAGAGAGCTGCGGTGGGAAATTACGGCATTCTGGATCAGCAGGTGGCGCTGCGCTGGGTCCGAGAAAACATCGCTGCATTCGGTGGAGACCCGACAAAAGTGTGTGTGTGGATGCTTTCTTTGTCTTATCATCTCCAAGAGAGAAAACTATAACATAAGTGAGAACATGAATGTGTCAGCGAGGGCGTGGTCGACCTTCATCTGCATGTGAGGGGGAGGGCGGAGGGGGGAGGGTGTGGCCAGCAGGTAGCATGTAACGCCTGGGGATTGTTATGATCTTTAATTAATCACTCGTTCTCACTCGTCATGCAGGGTTGCGGGGGTTTGGAACCTATACCAAAGGGGGTCGGGGTCGGGTCGACCCGAGACGAGGTGCCAATTCATCACGGGGCACACACACACACACACACACACACACACACACACACTCAGAAACAAAGGGAGAACCAGTGTACAGGGGAAACCCAACAAGCACAGGAAGAACATGCAAAATCCACACACACACACACACACACACACACACACACACACACACACACACAGACCTGAGGTGGGAATTGAACCCTCAACCCTGGAGGTGTGAGGCCACAGTGCCAACCACTACATCACCATACCGCTTAAGATGAATTATTTGTGTCTTTTTTGTGTTAGTGTTATTGTGCTGGTAAGAAGAGAGAGAGAGAGAGAGAGAGGGAGAATGTGTGTGTGTGTGTGTGTGTGTGTGCTGTCTGCTTTTACCGAAAAGCAGCAAACTGAAAAGATTATGAAAAAAAATGTATAGACTCACTGAGCCGGCTTCCTGTCATTCATCTCTCTCTGTTCCCAAAACAGTCACACTGGTGACAAAACCCAGGACTGGACGGCTGGAAGCTCTGTGTGTGTGTGTGTGTGTGTGTGTGTGTGTGTGTGTGTGTGTGTGTGTTTGTGTGTGTGTGTGTGTCCCAACCAACACAAAAGTAGACCATAAATTTCACAACAAGCCACAGATGGAAAGCTCCCTTATTCCACAGCATTAAGTGGACGTGTTCAGGGAATTTTATTTATAAAACTTTATTATTTAAACACATAGAAGTAAATATACATCATGTCTAATATCTGATATAAAAACTAGGGTTTTTTTTGCAGCTGAGTGAATCTTTTGTTAGAACAGTCCTCCCTCCCTCGTGTATGGCCGTGTGTGTGTGTGTGTGTGTGTGTGTGTGTGTGTGTGTGTGTGTGTGTGTGTGTAGGTGACTCTATTTGCTGAGAGTGCCGGTGCTCAGTCAGTGTGTTTACACCTGATGATGTGGAGCAGCGAATCCCTGTTCAGACACGCGACCATACAGAGTCAGCCTTTCTCCATCCCCCTGAAAAGCAGGTAACACACACACACACACACACACACACACACACACTATTACATAATCCCAGATGACTGTAATGACAGAGCTGTGCTGATGAGTGTGATGTCGTAGGTGGGATGCCATGATGTTGGGCAGGAACTTTGTGAAACAGACGAATTGCTCAGCGTCTGATCTGCAGTGTCTCCGTCTCCTCAGCACACACACTGTCCTGCAGGCACAGGTTCAAGCAGGTACACACACACACACCACACACACACACACACTCACACACACACACCTTAGAAACCCAAGAACTTTCAGGGAGCTTGTGGGAGTTCAGGTGTTCCTGGACTGGAGTTCCGTTACTGTTTACAAAACATCATATTAAACACTGGAGTTTAACCAACACGTGGTTCCTGGACTTTAGTTTGAGATGATTCAGCAAAGCCCTACAGAACTTGTTGAAAGTTACAGAGCTCTGTGTTCAGCCTGAGCCGCCTCTGCACTCGTGGTGTTGATGTGGATTAACACGATCTCAGCGTTCCTCTGCATCACCTACACCACACACACACACACACACACACACACACACACACACACACACCACACACACCACCTCCAGGTTCCTGCAGTGCCGTGGAACACAACCTGTAGAGTTCTCCTTCAGGAGGACTTTCACACCTTCACCTTCACTCCTGACACGACCTGAACCTGTATATTTAATCTCAGAGTGAGTCCCTGCGGAAGGTTGTAGTGACGTTGTAGTGACGTTGTAGTGACGTTCTCACCCTGCTGAGCGAACCATCCCACTGGACTTACAAACATCCTGATTAATGTCCATCTGATGTCATTTACCAGCTGATTTACACAAAAAGCAAACCGAGACACAAAATGGACATTAAACAGTGAAAGAGCGCCTCCTAGATGTGGTGTATATTAAACCTTTCTGTAATTCAGTTCTGCTGCCGCAGCGAGTCAGTTCATTAGTCCAGTCATTAAACTGTTTAAGCGGTTTAATCAAACTTTTCTGGCTCAGGTTTCAGTTTTTAATTCACAATCAAGTGACACTTTTTAAAACGATTTAACTAAACTTAGAAACATTAAACAATAATTAAATTTCTTAAAAATACATGCAAAATAAACACACTCATTTTGCATGATTATTACTCTATGATTATTACAGGGGCGGGGTCGCTCAGTGGTTAATGCATTGGACTACGGTTCGAAAGGGCGCAGGGTTAAACCCTACAAGTCGTCCCTGTCGGGCCCTTGAGCGAGGCCCTTAACCCTCAAATGCTCAGATATATAATGACATAAAATTGTAAGTCGCTCTGGATCAGTGTGTGCACTAAATGTAGATGTAGCTCTAATGTAGACGTGCACATGATGCAGACACACTGTTTCTTTCTGAAGGTTCTAAGCTCATCAATCCTTTCCGCTTCCTGGAGATGTTCGAGACGTGGGGGCCGCACGTGGACGGGGAACTGATCACAGAGCAGCCGATCGCAGCTTTCCAGCAGGGTCGCTGGCAGAGTTATAAACCTGTTATAGTGGGTCTGTAACACACACTGCACTTCATTCTCATCATCTAGTTAGAAACAAAATTTTTTTTAAAAACCTTGTGTTGTTTAGGGTCGAGGTCAGAGGTCAGAGGTCCTTACTGAAATAATTACAGGTTAGAATTTAAAGGTCAGCATTATATTCATCGTGGCCGGGTGTTGTGATGGAGCAGGTCTGAGTGTTTTATGCTTCAGGGTTTTGTTACAACTGAAAAGTCCAAGACGTTAAATACTGACTTCATCCTCTACATTCTGTATTTATTTTATTTTGAAACCTTGCGTTCCTGCAGGAACTACATCTGAAGAGGGCGTGAGCTTCGTGTACGGATCGTTCAACAGCACGGTGTCAGCGCTGGAGTTCGTCCTCTACATCACCGCTATCTTCAAACAGCACACACTCCAAGTCCTACAGAAGTACCTCCCTGTGTACCGTGAACAGGACAGGTGGACGATGCTGTCTCAGGTGAGATGTTCAGTGAAACTGTAACCTGGTGAACATGAAAGACGACTAAACTCGTGGCTTCTCTCTGGTTCAGATCGTCACAGATTTCATGTTCCTGTGTCCGGCCCGGCGGGTCGCTCGCTCTGCGCGGCAGATGGGCGGAGACGCATGGGTGTACGTATTTGACCACGCCCCTTCAGATCACAAAATATGGGAGGGGCTGACTTGCTGTTACCGTCACGCCTGTCACGGGGCGGAGCTTCCGTTCCTGTTCGACTCGGCTCCCGCGGCGAACTTCAGCTTCACGGCTCGGGAGACTCTCCTGGCCAATCAGATGGTGTGTTACTGGGGGGCGTTCGCTCACTCCGGAGATCCCAACTCTCATGGAGAACACACACCGTTCTGCAGGAACCAGAGGCTCGCACCGTGGCCTAAATACACCCCTGCTGAGCGATGGCCGGTTCTGAATTTAACCCTGCAGTCTCACCTCCAGCACCAGAACAGAGACGGATTCTGTGACTTCTGGGATCGTCTGGATATCTACTGACTGACGGCACGACGCTTTATAAACTACACGGTGATGAACTGAAACCGTGCCTTAATTGTAATGTTTTCATTCTGCTTGAGGAAATTATAAATATCTCACTGCTTGTTATAAATGTGTGTGAATCTAATTAACACCTGCATTGATGTTGGATTAATTAATCCAGACTCACAGTGACTCTGTGCTTCAGAATGAAACTAACAGATTATTTTTCTCTTTTATAGATCACACTACTGTAGAACTAATATTTTATTAATCTGATTATAAAAATGTGAAACAGAATAGATTTATAAATGTAAAGTGTGTGTTCCTGGATGTTACATAATCCTGTGAAACTGCTTTGTGACAGTGTAGAAGAGTCATGAACATTATATTCAGCTAATAAACCAGCAGTACAACCTTACTGCGTGTGTGTGTGTGTGTGTATACAGTCAGGGTATAAATGAGAGAGAGGAAGGCACTGAACAGGTGAACTCGGGTGTGACACCGACCTCGCTGCAGCGCCCCCTCTGGATAAGACTGAAAACTCGTTGGTGTGTTTGTGTAATAATTGTGCCTGTATAAGTTCAGTAGGTGACGTCACCTGATAAACACAACAGCTGATAATATGCAAATTAGGAGAAGATCAGAACAGCATGCTAATGTTTAGCTCCAGGTTTTAAACAACTACTAAGCTAAGGTTAGCAAAGTAAAGATGTACGTCGTCATGGCAACACTGAGCTAGAGCAGAAGTCTGAGCAGTTTGTCTGCTGTTAAATAAATCAGTCAGAAAATCGTAGGGACGGCAGAAGAACATGGGGCGTCGACACAATTTACATATTCATTAAATATTTTAATGATTTAAATGACACGTTCAGGTCACTTTTAAACTAAAACGTAATAACACTGTGTTACATTTCATCTTAATCATCATCTTCGTCCTCGTCGCTGCCAGGCTCGGGCAATGCTGCGAGTGTGAGCGACCGTGATGTGTGTATCACCGTCTCCACACGCAGCAGTCTGTTCACACACTGCAGCACAGACGCCACCAACTGGTGTTTACTACAGACCGTTTCTACACACACGCGGCCGGAGCCGTCTGCTCCCAAACCCCGTGTGAACTCTGACCCCGAGCCGTGCGCACCGATGGGTCGGTCCTGCGGCAGTGTGTTTGTGAAGCGCACGAGGCTTTGCAGGAAATCTCTAGGTGTGTGTGTGTGCAAAGATCTGGGCACGCTCAGTACGGCCTCGGCAAGGAGTCTGCGGCTCTCGGGGTCGCCATGGTTACTGTGCAGCAAGGAGTGGTGGAACAGAAACTCGAAAGCTCCTCCCACAGGGATGACATCACCATTGGTTAAAATGCACCGGCGCAGGTTCTGACACGGTGAACGGGGCGACGGGGACGCGAGAGGGGGTGGGGAGGTGAGGGAGGGCGTGGACGCAAGAGGGGGCGGGGACACAACCCTCTGCTGGTGGGGACGCAGTGAGACGCTGTCGTGTCTGTGAGACTGACTCAGATGTTGCAGCATGGAGAACACGCCTCGGCTGATGCTCACGCTCTGTTCGAGCGGTCCTGCAGAGGGCGCACACAACACCAGGGTGTGTACGTGTACTGACGTGTGCGTGACCCCGACGTTAGCGTACTTGTGTCCCCCAAGCTGAACTCGACGGCAGTGTGTTAACGTCCCGACGCGTATCTGCGGCTGTACAGTGAACGTTTCTGCCGCGGTGAGGTCACACAGCAGGTCCAGCTGCCCCGGATCACATCGTTCCAGCATTGAGATGCCGTTCAGCCACGCCCACTCCAGCACACGGTCCGACTGCTTCACCGCCGACAGCACGACGCTCACCTGGACGCGCAGAGTCGCCGCTAATCTTTCCTGTATGATGCGGTCGCTCTGAACCGTCCAACCCTCCTGAAGCTGAACGCTCACGCTCTCGTCATAAAGTGCGTCTAATTTCTCAAAAACAATCAGCACCTTAACCGGGGTGTCGGTCTCCTTCCAAACGGACCAATCACAAGCTAGGAGCAGACCTTCCACCACGCGTGACTGGGCGCTGTGGAGTCCCGACACGGCCGTGTGCAGCTCAGAGAAGTTCGAGTGAATAAATGAGATGGCTGCGCTGTCCTCGTCTCCGTGTGCGACCCTCGTGTAGAGCTCACACAACAGCGGCGTGAGAACATCGACCTGACCAGGACTGACACGCCCACCAATGTACCCGCCCACCAACGCAGCCAAGACTCCGCCCTCTGGCTCATATCCACCAGGACCGAAAAATGACGATGCGTAAGGAACGACGTCATGAGCTATGACATCATCCAAACTGTCCCAGCAGAACACGTGAAGCTGATTGGCCAGTTTCCTGAAGGCGTGGCGGCGGTGTGTGTGTGTGGAGTCGTGCACAGAGTCACGGATCCCCCGCAGCAGCGCAGCCAGCAGGAGGATAAACGACTTCGAACCGTCGGCTGTAACGCTCTCGTGTGCGCGCACACACTCCAACACCATCCTACAGAACAAACACAGGACTGAGTGGAGCGTCTCACTCTCACACACACACACACACACACACACACACACACACACACACACAAAAGCAATAAAAATGCATAAACACATGAACACAAGGTCTACTTTATTTTTTGTTCCCATGAATATGTAATAGTGGGCGGAGTCAATGCTAATCGATGAACTTATTCACTGCAAAAACATTCGAAGGTTTATATATAGCATATTAATAATCAGATTAAATTACTTTTTTTTCAAAAATACTCTCAAGCACATTCATATTATTAACATGTTCTTTATTTTGAACAGTTTTTCGACTATTCTTCCTGCCTTTACACAACATTTTTGGAAATTTGGACCAATTAAAAAAAAAAAGAAAGACTCTGGATATGACAATGTTTATTATTATTATTATTATTATTACTTGGGTAAGTTTTGTAATTTCTTACAAACATCTTTACTTTCTCTATCTCAGTAATAATACAGGGTTTACACTCAGTCCGGCCAAAACACAAGTCACCACCTGGATGTAAACAAGCGAGTAGCTGTGAGTCTCCCATCAGATCA
>JAOVVA010000037.1:36813474-36834187 GCA_028565275.1 Leiocassis micropogon
CCTCTCTCTCTCTCCCTCTCTCTCTCTCTCTCTCCCTCTCTCTCTCTCTCTCTCCCTCTCTCCCTCTCTCTCTCTCTCTCTCTCTCTCCCTCTCTCTCCCTCTCCCTCTCTCTCTCTCTCTTCCTCTCTCTCTCTCTCTCTCCCTCTCTCTCTCTCCCTCTCCCTCTCTCTCCCTCTCTCTCTCTCTCCCTCTCTCTCCCCCTCTCTCTCCCTTCTTGTTGTTAAGAATTAAAACACTGGAGGTTAGAAATGAGTTTAGAAATCATTTACTAATTTTCTTTTAGATAACGAGACCTACAGTGTTTAAAGTGTCAGCAGATGAACTTTTACACATTTTAACTTTGTGCATCCCGATTTGTTTCTATGGTTACGGCTCCAGTTCCGTCCTGGGTTTCAGTGGCCCTGGGCTTTGTCCTGATCCTCCTCGCCCTCAGCTGCTGCTTCTGCGTCTGCAGGAAGTTTGTGTTTAAGAGGAAGAAGGAGAAAGTGGGGAAAGAGAAGAGCAGGAAGGACAGCATCGGCATGTCGGCTGTGGGAGACGAAGGCCTCGCTCAGGTCCTTCAGATGATACTGTGGACGGTATAAAGCGTGTGTGTGTGTCTGTGTGTGTGTGAGAGAGATCTCTGACCACAGACTGAATGTGTTTCAGATCGTGCATCACGACTCCAAACCTCAGGAGAAACAGACGGAGTGTAAAGAAGACCTGAAGCTGGGAAAACTGCAGTTTAGTCTGGACTACGACTTCACCGAGAGCGCGGTACACACTGTCTGTAGTCATAAGACGTCTGCAGGATTCCTTTCATCTCCTTTATTTACTAAATGTTTCTTTGACCTCAGCTGATTGTAGGAGTGATTCAGGCAGAAGATCTGGCCGCCATGGACATGAGCGGGACTTCAGATCCATACGTGAAGCTCTGTCTCCTCCCAGACAAGAAGAAGAAGTTCGAGACTAAAATCCACAGAAATACTCTCAACCCCAGTTTCAACCAGAGCTTCACTTTTAAGGTGAAAATCCACATCACTGGTTTATAAACTCACTCAGGATGGAGTTACACTGAGTGAAGGAGGTGTAGTGTGTGTGTGTGTGTGTGTGTGTGTGTGTGTGTGCTTCTGGACTTTACACACACTCTTCTCTCTGAGAAAGGAACTCCATCTCTAAAACCAGCATCTCCTCACATTTACAGCTTCACTTATACACACACACACACACACGCACACACACATTCCTGCATCTTTACAGTTGTCTTTGTTCCTGGAGGTGAAATTGTCTCTGCAGGTTTCGTACTCGGAGCTCGGAGGAAAGACTCTGCTCATGACCGTCTACGACTTTGATCGTTTCTCCAAACACGACGCCATCGGAGCTGTAAGAGTGCAGATGAACCTCGTCGATTTCAGTCAGGTGACCGAGGAATGGCGGGAACTGCAGAAGGCAGAACATGAGGAGGTACGAGGAAGCTCGGGGACTGAAGGGAGGTGTGTGTGTGTGTGTGTGTGTGTGTGTGTGTGTGTGTAACATTAGTGTAAGGAGTCTCCAGTGTAAGGCTGGAACTGTAATCTCCAGGACAGAGGAGTTTCTCAGTCACATGACAAGCCGAGCTGTGCAGTTACAGGAAAATAATCATCTTCAGAGTGATGAAAGTGTCTCCGCTCCATCACACCGCTCTGGTTTTCTTTTTTTAACTCTGATGCAGACGTTATCCGGCTCAGGTGCACGAAATACTGTTTACATTCACATGAAATCACAACTCTGTATACTCTAATGTGAGGCTCTTCATCCACCTGAAACGTTCCCCTTTTAATGGAGATGTTTACGTTAGTGACATTAGTCTTTGTCTTTACAGCAGGAGAAGTTGGGGGACGTCTGTCTGTCCCTGCGCTACGTCCCCACTGCCGGGAAACTCACCATCGTCATCCTGGAGGCCAAAAACCTCAAGAAAATGGACGTAGGTGGTCTCTCAGGTGCGTGAGCCGAAACCGACAAGTAGATTTCAGCATTAAAACTGATAAACATCCTGTAGGTCCCTTAGGAGGTTCTTTATCCGAGCCCCAGCCTGACCTCTGACCTCTCTCATCAACAACACGTCTCCGTCTGAGGAACTGACGCTCACTTATCGCACTATTCTGAATAAACACTAGAGATTGGTGTGTGTGTGTGTGTGTGTGTGTGTGAAAATCCCAGGACATCAGCATTAATGCAGCCGTGACACCGTGACAACGTGACAACGTTCTTTATTTTCACACGACTCACTGATGTCCATGAATGTACGTGCAGGGCATGTGGTTAATATCACACATCATTTATTTCCGCATGTTAAATGTTCAGGTAGGACCTGCGGAGGTAGTTTTGACCTGATCACCTTATTCACACGATGGAACAGGACCTGACATGTAGGTGGTTTCTTTAGATCCTTACGTGAAGATCTACCTGATGCAGAACGGGAAAAGACTGAAGAAGAAGAAAACGACAATAAAGAAAAACACCTTGAACCCGTATTACAACGAATCGTTCAGCTTCGAGGTTTCATCTGAACACATTCAGGTACAGAGTGAATCTTCCAGAAATGATGATTTATTCCAGATTGTAGTCATGTTTACAGTGTAACTGCATCATCATCATCATCGTGTGTGTGTGTGTGTGTGTGTGTCGTGCTTCTCCGTAGATGGTTCAGATCATAGTGACTGTCCTGGACTACGATAAGATCGGTAAGAACGACACCATCGGCAAGATCCTGGTGGGAATGAACGGCTCTGGGACGGAGCAGCGGCACTGGGAGGACATGCTGGCCAGTCCACGGAGACCCATCGCCCAGTGGCACGCCCTGAAACCCGAGGAAGACGTGGACACGGAGCTCAAAAAGAAATCAGCTTCAGCGTGAGCGTTTAACTCTAACATGAAGCTCAACCCTCCATCATATTCACATTTATTTAGTAAACGTAATGATAAATCAAGTGCTTTAACGATGAATAGAATTTTGTTTCTTTTTAATGAAAAAACGTATTAAAGCTTCTGATTGTTTATCTGTTAATTAAATGATCCAATAAAATGCTCCTCTACATTCTGATTAACATCATTTGTAGTTTGTGTTATAGTTTCTAGAATCATTCACTTGTCGCATCGTCTTCGTGCTCGTTAGTTATTGAAAACAGAGACGTGCAACAACAGAGCGACGCTCATGCATTGTGACATGGCAGTTTTTCACACGTCTACACTGCAGTCAGATGAAAAAATTTGGACGTTTAAAAATGCCACAAGTGCACCACAGGTCATGTGACAAGAACCAACCAATCAGCTTCACTCTTGCCATCCTCCAAGATCTGTTTTCTTCATGCTTGAAGGATGGTGTGCACCCGAAAGGCGTTTTATTCCCCCCGTCCACACTTGTCTTCTGTCTCCTGAGTGATTTGGTAAGAAGCAGAAAGCGTGAACGACCCCTAAGCATTTGATTTGATCTACAGCCTGGAGTATTTCATATTCCACATGTAAGATCATTTACTATGTTTCCTGAAGACTGGCTTTTAATGTTCTTACTGTGTCTGTAGGTAAAACACAACATTAGCAAATTGAATAAAACTGATCGACTTTAAATGTTTTTATTTTGTTGGCAGGTAAAGATTGAAATGAGCAAAAACATTTAATCTCATAGTTGGTTTATTGTAGAAACCGTTTAACAGAAATAGCTGATAGAGCTGACATTCACGATAAGTTCACTTGGTGCTGATTTTATAATCATTAGTGTTTTGGTGGAATGAACAGAGATGGAGAAACACTCACATTTTCAGAAAACAATAAATCAGTTAGTGTGTGTGTGTGAGTGTGTGTAGGTCTTCATTGCCGTATTTATTCTGTAGTAGCTACAGCAGAGTTACATACAGTCAGTGGACAGGAGACAAATAACATACAGGAAACAGAAAACATGGAAAAGTACATAAGTAAACAATACACTCATTTATATTGCGTGTTAATTAATAGTTCAGTATATATAGCTTATAATGTAGTGTTTCATCCAAAACAAGCCGCTGCTCAACATCCCATAAACACCACAGCCATCATTAATGTAAAAAAAGAAAAGAAAAAGAAAAGCAGGTAATTAATATATTTCATCTGCAGTGCTGTGATGGCTTCATTTCTCCCTCGAGGTCAGTGTCTCCCCTGAACATAGGCTAAAATTACAGAATATAAGGCGCACAACAAAACAACAACCTCAACCTCATTATATAAACACTGATAGATAGGATTCATAATCAGCGAAGATTTGTTATGAAAGGCAATAAAATAAAACTGAATAATCCCGTTGAAATAATAAGATTTAGTAAAGATTACGCACTTTACATGTGCAAATAAAACTGATTCTCCCTTCTCATGCAGGACAGAAGCCGATAATAAACACTACACGCTGAGCAACACCGGCAGGGGAGTCACAGACACTTCTCTTCACTGAACCTGAGAAAATGGACCTCAACCGAGACTGACAGAGACACAGGGAAGAAAAAAAAAAATCCACTTCCATTCAGATCAGATCACTATAGAATCACAATGGAGCTGTGTGTGTGTGTGTGTGTCAGTAAGGTGTTACAGGATGCTTTCCCGTGACGTTGCTGTGACAGATGAGGTGCTGTCCCGGTCGCTCCATGCTCCAGCGGTTTGTCTGCTCCATGTGTGGAGGTCCAGCAGAACCTGGTTCAGCTTCTCCATCCAGTCTGCTCGTTCCTCACGAGTGTCTGCTGAGAACCAGCTCCTTCACACAGGGGGAAAGAGTTATCTCTGTGTGTGTGTGTGTGTTCCAGTAAAATACTGCATTACAGCGAAGTTACTGCGTCCAGATGATAAAGATGCGTAAAGCTGATTATTTTTCTATACCAGCATGTCCTCTCGTGTTTTATTTCTCCAACACGTCACTTATAGTTACATTTAATGTCGGTGAAACGAGTGAGTTCCTGCTCTCGCTTATGTTACAGCAGCTATAAACACTTGTTCCCTCACCAGTCTCTCTCTATTCTCTCTCTCAAATTTATTATAACTGTTATAGAGAATGAATCAACACCTCCTGACCAATCAGAACCCAGAACTCGGGATGGTTTATAAAAGGCCCTTTTTAACAGGATATTAAGGACTTTGATTATTTGCAATCGATGAGATACAGAACATCTTACTTGCTCAAGGTGTTGCTTTGGTCTTGTTGCAGGGTCCTAGAGTTCACCAGTTCAAAGGTGTGAGGCCGAGCACAGGAGTCTCTCTCTATAGGCCTCAGACTGTCAAAACCCCACAGTGAGATACTGCCCTCTGCTGGCTGTAGGAAGAACAACAGATAAAAATAAGAGAACATGTACTGTACTGCACAATTTCTGATTTTCTGAGAGTTGTGACTTTTCTGATCAGCACTGTGTCAGTTCCCACCTTGCTGCCCATCTCATTGGGGTAGTTCCAGTAATAGAGAATACCTCCTTCTAGCTTAAAGAAGAGACGCTGCCACGAACCAAATCCACTCACGTCCTCAAACATGGTCTGACAAGGAGAGTAAAATAAAAAAGACATAAATAAATAAATGCAGTGCATACTGTACATCAAAGACTTATTCCTTTCAACAATATGAGGCTAATTATTATTATTATTTCTTTCACGTACCAGAAATCCTTGGTGGTGTACATTGGAGTGACTCTGACTGTGCAGCCGCAGGTAGATGTGACCCTCCAGTGGGGACAGGAAGGGGACCTGCAGTAACATAGCAACCCATAAAAATACTACACACACCTTCATCACAACATAAATATATAGTTTAAATCATGAATGTATATTAGTTCTTTAGTGCATTAACCCACACAGACCCACAGAGTGGCGTGTGCAGGTGCGGTACTGAATGACCAATGGATTTTGAGTAATCAATATGGCATAATTTAATCTCCTGCACTGTCAGTGTTCACGCTGCGGTCATGGCCAGACCGGAAATGATAGAGAGCAGCTATGAGGAAACCTAAAGGACTACTGCAAACCCATCAGACTACTCGTTTCATATATTAGATTTCCAAATCTTTAATTGTACCCATGTTAATCCAAATGCATTAAGATTATCTAATTCTAATACCAAAACCACAGATTGTAAGAATGTGCAGCTTTACAGTGCTCATGTAAATGACATCACATGCTGACATTATAAATCAGTCATGAGAACAATTAATCACACAATTATAACGAGGGTTTTAACTGCAATACAATATATTTCTGTAAAACTCTGAAGGGTGTGGCCAGGCAGGGGGTTTTAAAAAACACAGGGTGAAATTAAATACTGAAGTAAGATGTGAAGAATCAACTGAATGTATGAATAAAGCTTTATAAACACCACGCTCGTGCTGAATGTTCGTATATTTCCTGTTTCATTCAGTGTGAATATTTTTGATGCGAGTTACACTCTGTACAGGTCACAGCACACACCAGACACCCAGACAGAAAGAGAAGAGTGTGAAGAGTGAGACGGTGCGACACCTTTTCCTGAAACTCATCTCCCAGGAGTTGCCTGATTTTGCCCTCAAACTTCATCTGAGGAGAAAAACAGGGGACAAGGAAAGAGGAGGCGGAGTTACATAACCACAGACCCCACCACAGTGCCACACACACACACACACACAGCTCTCAACAGTAAGCGTTGTAGTTAAACCCACACCTTGTCCAGCAGGAACTTGCTCTGTCCGAGCGAGGAGAGCGTGATCCTGTGAGAACCCACTAAAGAGAAGTTACTGGAGCGGCGCGGATCCAGGACAGATGTGGCTCCAGCTGTGGGGAAGAGAAACAACAATGGGAGGTTAGAGAGCAGCAGGTGGAGCAGAAACATCAACTGAGTCTGACGGGAAATAAAACACTTACAAGTGGAACACAGGTTGGACTTCTGTAAGGACGAAAATGCAACATTACATCATTATACAACATAACTAACAACAACAACAACAACAACACCACCACCACCACAATGCATACTTTCCATAATATGTTTTATTAAAGCAAAGTAATACTCAACATTAAAGAATGAGTTATGACATAAATAACTGAATAAAGTAAAAGATTAATAAAACTCTGCTTATTATTTATTAGTAACAAATCATTTGATTTTACAAAATTCCGACTTAGTGTATTTAAAAAGCTAAATAAAATATAACATTAATAATAATTATTAAAAGTAAGAAAATACATTTAACAGCAGCAAAAAATATTACCACCATTATTAACTCAACTAATTACCATGAAAATATAATTATTACAGTGTTAATTAACACATTACTTAACTATAATAACATTTTAACAATTCTTCTCTTCTTTTATAAATTATTATATTTTATTTTAACAACTTGCAAAACAAATTCAGGAAAAAAAAAATACCTTAATGCTGCTGAGTAGCTTCTTTGGTGTTGGCTACACACACACACACACACACACACACACACACACAGACCATGAGCATCACCTGAATGCTTACACACATTACACTCTGTTGTGGGATATGACTGTGTTAGTGATGTTCCCGTGTACTCACCTTCGATCTAGAGGAACTGCGGTGCTGTTGAACATTAACGCTGCTGCTGTTAGCCGTACTGTTGCACTACAACACACAGACAGGAGACAAAAATAAAATGAAACGCCTCACAGGGGTTTAAAAAAAACAAAACAACAACACTTGTTGGAGTGAAAGAATGGTAGTACTGCTATAAAACAGATCTGCTCACCAGGCTGTAGACCTCTACATCAATCTCAAAGTTAGAGCGAATGTCCTGCCTGGAGAGATAGAGAGACAGAAACACAGAGCACAGGATGAAATGTTTGGAACTGGCATATGCTTGTAGATGATCATGAAAACAAATAAAATTAATATTCCAGCGGTACCTCGGGATACGAGTTTAATCCGTTCCGAAGGCGAGTTCTTAAGGTGAAATTTTATATTGTGAAACGCATTTTTCCATATGAAATAAGGTAAATGCAGATTATCCGTTCCAGCCACCCAAGAATATTACCAATATGAACAATTTCCAACAATATAATCATAGAATTTAGAAAAAACATGTAAATAAAGTAAAATATGAAATAAACAGACATTAAAAGCTCACTTAACCTGAATTTATGATTCCTCTTGGCACCGGTGACTGTGTTTGATCATGGCTGATGTGCTTCATGACATTCTTGAGACCCATGGTGCTATGACTTCACTAAATCTTACACAAAAAAGTAAACTGGCTTCACCTGCCTTTCCACTCACGCAAACAAGTTTTGAACGACTCCCGGATGTACGCGTCACTTAGCAAACGTTCATTTCGGCTCGGCTCGTATGCCTAAAATGCTTTGTATGCTGTGGCACATTTCTTGCAAAATTTCATTTCTTAAAGGGCAAAACTTCATGAGGTGGGACGTTTTAATGCCGAGGTACCGCTGTATTAAAAATAATGATGATGATGATGATGAAGGACTGACAGTGTGATGGAGGTAGGAAAGGTGATGGTGTCTCCGCTCTCGGCGTCAGCAGCAGTAGCCAGCGGTGTGGCCACGATGTTACACGCACCGTAACGGATCAGGATGAAAAAGTAGTGAGTAGGACGAGCTGCAGAGAGAGAGAAAAAGAGAGAGAAAGAGAGAGAGAGCACTCATCACCATCACTGTACACAAACAACTACATGTTCATCTCACACACACACACACACACTCACTCTGAGCTCACCTGTGCGGGCAGAGCACACAAACTCCACCTTGAGGGGCAGCTGGATGTTGTTGATGCTGACGGTGCCTCTACAGGGCTGCAGACGGTGGGCGTCCGGCTCTCTTCCTGCCCCGCCCTCTCTCAGTCGGCTGATCTCAGCCAGCAGAGCGGCACGCTTCTCACCTGCAGCACATGACAGAGCGTTTCACACAGTGTGTGCACGAGCACAGGAAGTGAAGCTCCTGACACATGCAGCGTGACTCACTGGAGACCAGCAGGAGCTTCTCAGCCTCGGCCTCCTGCAGAGATCCTTTGCCGTGTTGTTCGTCACTGCAGCAGCTCAGAGCCTGGAGAGTCTGGTTAATTACAGTCTGCAGCTTGGACGCCTCGTCACTGAGAGCCTGCACCGCACCCACATCCACACACACACACACACACACACACACACACACACACAAAAAACAAACAAAAAAAAAACATATTAGCATACAAACACTAAAAAAAAAAAAGTTCTGCACCATGAGCCAATTCTCTCTCACATCCGCACCCAAGTGCAGCCTGGAATCAGATGATCTTTATTTTTACGCACCTTTATAGTCTCCTTGGTGTTGATGGCAGGTTTAATGCGAGATTTCTCAGCAGGCTGTTTCTGAACTCCAGGAGTCACACTCTGAGAGGACGGAGGCAGGTTCTTCCTCTGAGAGCGGTACGCATCAATACTGCAGAGGAGTAAAAAAAGAAAAAAGGGAAGAGGAAGAAAAAATACTTTAATTAATGATAAAGGAAGTACTATATAAAGATTAACTGCATTGAACCACATTCTGGATTCTGATTTGTCAGAAAGCGTTGATTAATTCTCTATAACAGCAGCTCTGACAGAAGTGCAGGTTTATAGTAATGCACTCGCTCCGATACTTTATCGTTTCCATAGAAACGGCTCATTCACAGGGCCGTGCACAGCACACGCTTCATGGTTAAAAATTTGAGAAATCAATAAAAGTAAATAAACTTTGCTTGGGTTTTGAAGCTGACATCCTTCAAATATTATTGTTGAACAGATTCACCATCCTACGTTTATCACGCTCTGATTTCAAATACGGTTTAATACATTTATAAAAAAATTATAATAAAAAAAATAATTCTCTGCTGTACTACTGGCACTTTGAAGCAGTTTCCAATAATTTTTTTTTTTTTTATGTATTATACGGCTCATAACGTGCGAGCATTTGAATTTGATTTAAAATAGTTTATTTTATTCAGATTCATTCAACTATTATTTACCTTTATTTAAATATTAAACTGCCTGTGAATGTAGGTCAGTATTATGAATAATTCATGCTTGTTAATTTTACTAAACTCATGAAAATGCAATATTTCTTAGCGACCTCACCTGTAGAGAGGTGGAGCAGGGGGCGTGGCCACTTCCTCTGCAGGATCACACGGCACCATGGGTGGAGGCGTAGTGCTTATCAACCTCTAAATCATTTTAAACAGTGCGACAAAGAGTGTAAAAGTCAAAATAAGGGACCAGTTGAGAGTTAATGATGACATTAGTGCACACAGGATGAAGGCTTTATTAAAGCCCTGAGCTCACCATGGGCGTGACCACGGCTTCCACTGACTTGCTGAGAGGAGAGAGGATGCAGCTCAGCGGGAGAGACAGGAAGTCTTCTTCATTACACGCTGCACTTTCCGCTTTCTCTTCAGCAGCCCCCTCCTCCTCCTCCTCCTCCTCCTCTTTCAGGTCCTCGCACTCGCTCTGTTCTCCATCACAAGCTTCTTCATCTCCCCCGAGGCTGGGAGTCGGAGAGTTCAGCTTCAGCTCAGTCTCAGCCTCTATGGCCTCAGAGACAGTGCTGTCATTCACTCCCTCTTCTTCCTCCTCTTTCTCTTCCTCCTCTTCAATGTCAGCGGCCTGCAGGACGTCCTCAAACATCTTGTCAATTAAGACAGAAGTGCTTATCTCCTCATGAGGACGCACCGCGGCTTCTAGAACACGAGAGGAATCACGTTCCTTTAAAGCTTAATATTACTGAAGTGTGATGAAACGGAGTTACTATTACCACTGGTCGATTTTCTACAACAGCACATCTCCAGGTGTTTTATTCCTCTTATAATACAGCAATTTGACACCTATGGCATTTTTTGACACCTATGGCTGCAGTTTACCTGGAGGACAGAGTGCTGGAGCAGGAGGCTGGATCTCGGCAGTAAAGGAAGACGCGACGCTGAAGCTGTCTCCCGTCATCTCGGTCACGCCACTGAAGTTCAAACTGCATTCGGATTCTTTTAACTCGATGCTGGAGTCGTCCTACCACACATTAAAGCGAAACAAATTAGGTCTTTTAAATTATGGAAATCTGTAGCATTCCGTTCTGACTCCAGAACTCTCTCCACCGGTCAATTTTAACAGAATTTACAGTCACTGTATCAGAAAGCAGATCAGAAAGTCCAGTGTGTGAAGATGTACACATGCACGTTCCACAATTCCAAACTATTATACGTAAAAAAGGTGTGAAGTTAAACAAAAAAAAAAAAAAACACCCGGTGCACGTCACCAACCTCAAACAAACAAGACAAATGCTCACATTCTCAAACTGTAACTGAGGCCATGGGATTGTTCTGGTTCTCTGGAAACTGCAGGAGCTGCTGGGAGGCGTAACCCTCTAACAAAAACCACATTAGAATCCGTGTTACGCACTAACGCAGAGCGGCGCATCAGTGAGTGTTAAAGCTCTTCCTGATCACCGTTAAATATCCACACTCGCTGATGCCACTCTACTCACACTCAGACTGAGAGAACACGCCACGGATACATCCTTACAAATCTGAAACACACCACAGAGCTGATAGAATAAAATAAATATACCTCAGTCAGTGACGGGTCAGAGAAGCTCCTTTTGAGCCACATGTTCTCTGTGAGAGGCTGAACCCTGAGGGACTTCAACTCATCCTCTCGAGCCTGAAACACACACACACACACTAAATTACACATGCCAAGACATCACGCACACAGGTGTGTGTGTGTGTGTGTGTGTGTGTGTGTGTGTGTGTATGCACCTGGCGTATGCGGGACGCCTCCTTGGTGCTGGGAGTCACAGTGGCGTTGAGCTGCTGCTGCATGTTTTGGACAAAGCTGGACAGCTGGTGTGAGCCGGGCGTGGCAGGGGTGGGGCTGCTCTCTGGGGTCGGGGTCTTGAAGCGCTCCATCCGAGAGCTAAACTCTCCTTTACCTTCAACACACACACACACACACATACAATTAAGAGCAGGTGCATTATGCTGGGTGTGTCTGTGATTTAGGCGACCATGAGTCATGTGAATGATGAAGGACATGTTAATGTCACTATTTGTTGGCGTGGCTCTAACTTTTATTAGCTAAATTCCAGATGTTTCTTTTTTGCCCCCCTAATACTGTTTTCTTGCTAATTGAAAAAGCAAAAAAAAAAAAAATTAAGGAAGGTGCTAAAGAAGTTGAGGGTTACTAACAACAAATTAACCTCACTTAACCCTAATTTTTTTTTTTTTATGTCATTGTCCAGGACTTCACATAAAAAGAAAATAAATAAAAAATCTAATAGTGTCTCTTTACATCCAATTTAAAGCTGCACTTAGAATTTCTCCCCAAAGTGTTTGTAGAATTTATTTATCAAAGTCTTTAAACATGGAGAAAGGAAGAAAAAATATAAAGACCTGAGAAATAGTTTAAGACTATAAATCAATTTACAGTGAATGTGTTTTTTATAACACACACAATAACACTTTCATATTACTCTATCTATATCCATACTGTATATCTGCAAGTGGGATGCGGGAGATAAAACGGGGGGGGAGCTGCACCTCAGCCAATCAGAACACAGGATGATGCTGAGACACTCACCGATGTGACAAACGTCTCGCAGTAAAGTGGTAGAGGGACTCTCAGCCCCGGGGTCTGACATACAGCGCTGGACCAGTGCAGCAGTACCTACACACACACACACACACACTTAATAAACATAAATCAGTCAGATCTCAGCGTGGTTAAAGTCAGATAGACTCTCACCATCCCGTCTCTGTGCGAGCTGCTGAACTCTGAGTCGGACTGACGCGATGGCGGGCGTGTCGGGTTTCACCTCAGACTCCTGGCGGCGTGATCGGGCCGGAGACCTGACGTCTCGCTGCTCGGGGTTATGATTCTCTACTCCTCCTGCAGCCAGGCGCCGTCTCTTTAACACGGCCTCCAGCTCTGGAAAGGTCAGGAAAGGGTCAGGAACATTAATGCGGGCAGAAACTCAAAACATACCATAATACTTTTAACAGTACATCATACACATCATGATATATAGGTTTGTAAAGAAACCAAACAGGGAGAAATAGTTCCTGTCTTTATCATTTTTTTATATGATACTTTAATATTTAATGTATAAGGAACCAATTATTTAGCACTGAAAATGAGGAAAACACTTTTGCTAAAATGTGGTGAAAAAATGTGATGGGTTCTGCACTTGTTTGCAATTAACATATTGAAGTTGTCAGTCAGAAAGCAGAAGACCAGGTTTTACCTAAAGACAGGAGGAGCAGAAGAATGGTGTTTGTATAAAGGAGTTCATGCAATGTGATGACACGAGTACTGTGATATTACAGGAATTGTGAAGCGTTTTCGTTAAAAAAAATTAGTAAATTTGCAAAATGTTAACATGTTAATGATTGTAGATTTCACGTACATGCATTTTTTATTACTTGTTATATTAACTATCTACACTGTGATTCTATAGATACAATACTGTGTTGTGTAAAATATCATGTTATGTAAAGTTACAGTATATACAGTACCAGTCAAAAGTCAAACCTCATGAAGCAGAAGGAGCAGATATACATCTCAACATCAACTGTTCAGAGGAGATTATTGTGTATTTTGGATAAACGCCTTCAGTATTGTTTTACAGTGTGGAAAGAAATAAACAACAGGAACGAACATGGAGTTAGAAGGGGTGCACAAACTTGTGGCTGGTAGAATGTGTGTGTGTAGTGAAAAAGTACTGTGTAGTTTAAACAGTTGTGACGAACCGTTTCATCTAAAGTATTGGGAGATATAAAGTAACGTGTAAGAGAGTCATGGAGTTTATTTAGTATAAATGTAGATTATCATACAGTGTAAAGTATGATGTCATATTTAATGTATTGTGTAATGTACAGTACACTGTCCTACAGGATAATGTGAAAGTGTCTTGCAGTGTAAATGTGTACAGTATGGCACTAAACGTGTGGGGTCACGTGGTATAAATGGCCGTTTAGGCTTTAGTGAGGTGTTTGTGTCACTTCAGCACATAACTCACCATTACCAGCGGAGGTGTTCTCCTCCAGAGGGTCCCTCTGTCTCTTTGGGTTTTTATCCTTCTGCTGTTCCATCCTCTTACTGTCACACCCGGAGAGATAATGATTATTTAATAACTAACTGTCTTTAAGAGAGACTTTTATCCAACGCCTTCACACCACAGCACTGACTAGCTAGCAGGCTAACGCCACACGATTAGCTTATTACACTTTACTGCTGAACAATAAGGTTAACATTACTCCCAACTGCTAGTTATGCAGGTGTTAATAAATCAAACAACACTTTATATCAGCAGGATTGAGACTTTTGATGCGGGGTACTTTGTTAAAACACACTTTAATCTGGACTAACCCGTCTACAACATTAGCTTCCTCAGGCCAACTCTTCACTAGCTTCAAAACAACCACACGCTACAATGGCCTGTGTGTGAGAGAAACGCAGACACTGATTTCCTCTGTACGGAGATTAAATCGTGTACATGTTTATTATTTCGGCCTTACCTCAGTGACAGAACCGGACTAACACTCGGCTGTTTCTCGTGAACGCGCTCGGCTCAACTGAAGAGACAACTTTTGAATTTCCGCGCGCATTCGGCGCATGCGCATGACAGCGGTGACGCCATAGGGAGAAGAGGCGCACGCCCCCTGTCGGTCACTCACATCAACAAAAATAAACTCTCTTCTTTCTAAAAATGTAAATGAAAGGAATTAAAAAGATTCTGACAGCTATACATTTATTACACAAATCGAACCAACTAGGAAATATTAATAAAAACCAACGTGAAGCGTTTTCTGTGATAATTAGTACTTTTATAGTGCAAGAAGTAGGTGAAGCTTTTATATCTGCAAATTTAAAAAGTCTTCTATCGGCATTCATAACATACATCCATAATGTTCTAGTAATTAAACTAACAAATATAAAACAAACATGACAATCAGACAGGCTATTTTGTACACATACATGCTTTTACAGTAACCCATATGCTCTATGAAGTATTCTGCATGAAGTATTGGCACCCTTCTATTACATTCATCAAACTCAAAAGGTGCAGTACTAAGCAGATATTATTTGCATGGTGCTTTTCATCACCTCAGTGTATGAGCATTGTGGGTGTACATAGTAAAATTGAAAAGGCCACTGAGACACACACACACACACAAGTGGACAGGTTATCTATTACACCTCACAGTTTCAGGTTTAATGCAAATGAGCTGTAGGACAAACATTTCTCGTTTAGAGTAAGGTAGCTTTGCGTTGTGAATTAATAAGAAGGCATGTTGCAATATAAATACACACACTTAGTCAGCAATATTTGAAATGGCACCTTCATGTCCTTCATTGCGATTGATTAACTTCTTAAAAAGAAAGTGCAGTCATAAACACAAAACAGAATTACCAAAGATGACACAGTGACACCTTCTACAGTTAAACTGAATATAACTGAGCAATTAAACAGAGAGAGAATACAGAAAAATACAGTGAATGTAAACATTTCTCTATAAGGTCACAGCGGCGTTAAAGGGCACCAGCACAGGAGCAGCAACACAACAACAAAACGAGCAGCACAGTTTAAATAGAAAAAACTTCATCAGTCTAAAATGCAAACTTTTACAAGTTCACAGGACAGAAATGTATTAAAGAACATTTCTGGATTTAATAGAACTGTTAAACGACGGATAACCTGGTGTTGAGAATAAAAGTGAAACAGATTAGATAAACCTACACTAGTGTGGGTCACGCATACTCTGATGATCAATTATACATGTTCTCAAGATATGAGACTTAAGGAATCGTTCATCTCACAGTTTCCCCGTGCCTGAGATTAAATCGGAAATTGATTAATTTAAAAAAAAAGTAATATGAAAAGCTTGTGAGCGACAGCGAGTAAACAAACGGCACATGCAAATGGTGCTGGAAGTGATGAAGCAGACTCACCAGAGCACGGGGTTTATTTGAAGTTAAGAGTGTGTGCGTTACTACATTGCTATAATATTATAAAATTTGATAAAAGACAAGCATCAAGGCTGTGAATTTTAACTCACAGATTTTGCAATTAATCCTTCATTCTTTTACCTTTTAACACATTATATTTACACAAAATGAGGCCGCAGGTCTCAGTGTTTGTTATACAGAGTTGTTAACAGGTTTGTTTATTTTACAGGGAATTATTCCGTGTCATTTTATTGAGACTGGAGTTGAAATAAATCACGGTGACAGTGATGTCATCACGGTACATGCGCGCCAGGTCATCTGGAAGCGCCAACATGGCTGCTAGTCTCTCCTGGTCCAACTCTCCGTACTCGTTCGTTCCGAGAGCGTGGCGAATCAGGTGCGTGGCTGCATTCAGGTCGAGAGCGGGCGTGGCACGTGCCTGGCGCTGTAGCAGAAGCTGGTGCATCTGTCCCAGGCTGAGCTGGCGCTGGCTGGCCGAGACCGGAGCCTCCAGGTGGACACCAGTTAGATGCTCCGCCACCAGCCGGACCGCCTCGTCGTTGTCCATTTCGTCCCACAGACCGTCAGACGCCAGGATCAGGAAGCGATCCTGAGGGCGCAGACGGTGATACGTGACTTCAGGCGTGGCCTCGAGGTATGGTGGTGTGAGGTAATTCGGTGGTGCGTACTGATAAACGTTCAGTGTCTCTGAGTCACAGCTTCCGTTCTCTAACACACTCTGCTGCAGCTCGCGCCTCCACTTAAACCGGACGTCTCCGAATGCTCGCAGCGGCATCAACACGCCGAGCAGCCTGTCGTCCACAATGACTGTCTGCCGCTCATCATATGGGTGCCGAGACCGTACGCGCTCCACTTCCGCCAGGTTGGTCGTGTTGTGATCACGAGAAAGAGGCAGCGCGCTCCAGCTCCCGTCAGGTTCCTGGACCCCGAGCACGGCTCGACAGTCTCCAGCATTCGATACGTGAATGCCTTCAGATCCGACGTGAGCGAGACAAGCTGTGCACCCTGCGAACGCTGCCTGGACTGCCGTGTTCCGCATCAGATCGCTCGCTAACGGGACCTGCGCCTCCAGCGAAAGATCTGCATCCAGGCGCTGGAAGGCATAGCTGAGGGCGTCGCTGGGCTTCATTCCGTCTCCGTGCTCTTCGCTGGCGAGCAGCTCCTGCCAGAAAACGCGCAAGTGTTCGATGTACAGAGCGGCGGACTCGTGGTAGTTGTGGTCATTGAGATTTTTGTACCACTGCAGAATCGGCGGTACCGGCCTTAACGTCTCCATCGAAGCCTCCAGATCCTCCAGGCTGGACTCTGACATCATCGCCACGGCAACATAATAAGGCAGACGCTCGCTGACGACCTGAGCGCACGTGTGACCACCATGACCATCAAACACTCCAAACAGCATCCCCCGTGTTTGCAAGCAGGAGGCGCTGCTGCGTCTGTCCTCTAGAGGAGAATTAGCAGCAAGCTGATTGCTCTCGAACTTCAGCACAGGACTGAGACCTCCACGTCCGTCAAACTCAGGAACTCGCACAGACTGCTCGTTAGCACGCAGCATGGCATCGACCTGCAGCCGGCTCAGCTGAAAGTCCAGCGAACGTCCCGCAGAAGGGAGTCCTTGCTCTCTGTCCTGATCGGAGTCTCTGTCGGACCTCCTTCCCCAAGATGAGCAGAGACGGGCCTGGGCGAGCCGCACGCTGGAACAGCGCACCGGACGAGAGAAAACTGCCTGACTCGACTGGCCAAGCTGGAACAAGAGTCGCGCGCACATGTTTGATGACATCACTGCCAATATAGATGGAGTCCAACGTGCCTACATCTGAAAAAAAAAAAAGCAAAAGATAAATCATTAATGATATAACATGACTGTACAATACCACCTGAGTATTTTACGTATTATTAGCATTTATGCTTTAGAATAGGAGTTTGAAATTTAACAGCACAACTTGCATCATACAAAATCTCCTACCCCTGACCCAGAAGTTAAATTATGACATCAAGAAATATTTCCTAAATCAGTTTTTCTTCACAAATTAAATATTGTAACTACTTAAATAACGCACCATGACCTGTTTAAAAAAAAAAAAAAAAAAAAAAGATCAACATTTTCCCTGAAGCACGAATATAGACCAGGATCCCGATCTTATTTAGAAAAGGCTGGTGTGTGTGTGCGTGTGTGGTTTAATTACAGCCAATTAGATGTCACACCCGAGAGTCTAATCAAAGCCAAGAACGACTAATTGAGCAGGTGGAATCTGGTGTGGTTTCTGCTTGGTTGGAATGAAAGCCTGCGCGCGCGCGCACACACACACACAGACAGACCCTTTCTGGATCAGGACTGATTACCCCTGCTCCCTAAACACTGTGCTGAACTAAACACCTGGACCGTGTGCGCACGTGCGGCGACCTCCTTCATGCCCATATATGTACTTCCGTTCTGTTTAACTCCTATAAATGCACAAGGCCTCTCCTTTTATTATTAAAACGCTAAGGCCATATAAGAAAGAAGCCTTGCTAAGTTCTAACACACCTCTGGTCATTAGTTTAGCTCTATACAGTGAGAAAACGTATTATACAGGATTTTTAAAGATGACTGAGGTAATGATGTGCACTATTCGGCTGTGTAGGTACTGCTGCACTACACTACTGATTATTTAATTCACAGAATTGCGATGTAAAGGAATTTTATAAGTATAAACCCTACATAAATATATTACTAATATTAATAACAGCTTCCACCCTTTACCCCGCTGCCCACATTACCCCAGGCAACCATTACCCAAACAAGCTAGCACAGAAACTACACTTCTCAAACATTCCGCCATTTTGAAACATTCCTTATATCGTTGTCGCTTAAATGGTTTGAAAACAGATTTTAAATTTTAAAACAAACCCAACACACCGTACTGGAATAAGATATTGAGCTACCTGTCAGAATGAGAGAAGAGTTAGCGAACCGGTTTCTCAGTAGCTTTCCGTAGGGGCGGATTTTTATGCGCATGCGTAGTTCCACAACACTGTTACAGGAGCATTGTGGGTAATGAAGTGAAAATCTTTTTGCCGCTGGTAATAAACCTAAACTATTTTAAGGATATAAATATATTTTTTTACTACAGCGTGTTGAATATAAGTCATGTTTCTGTTGTTCTGGAAGTTTCTTGGCGTCTGACGCGATGACGGAGTGAAAACCTGAGGTAAATTTATTACTCACGAGCTTTCGTCACGCGCGCTATCCCTTCAGCGACTGAGATAGAGCTTATATAATTATTATCATTAGTTTATTTGAGTGTGTATTTATATTAGTAATCATTTTAAGTCTTGCTGTTTATCTGCTGAAGTCTATGCTTAGGTTTGTAATCAAATGGCTGTGTTGTAATATTAATCATAATAACTTTTTAAAGAGTTTGTTATAACTTGTATCTTATTTACACTGAATTATATCTAAAATGTTTTATAAGTTCAAGTAATCAGAAAGGAAAGACATATAGGCCCAAATTTAAATTAGCAGAGTTAGCTGTCAGATTCCGTTTGAACTGCTGTATAAATTACAGAGCCTAATGATTTCTTTTATATTTTCTTTTTAAGTTACATGATCATCGAAAGATAAACCAGCAGCGTCCACAATGTTAAACGGTAAGTTCTTAATGAGAGGAATACAGAACTCGTCAACGAATCGATTCCTTGAATCGACTCGCATATATGCATTGTTTTTCCCTTATATTTTTGTTCATTAAAATGTAGATTAGTTTGGGTTGTAGACGAGTTCATAAATCTTGCTTAGTCCTAGTAGTACCAGGTATATATTAATTACAATTCAAAATGTCTCAAACTTTAGAAATAATTATCGGGAGCCAAAAGAGTTGACTCTTGTTGGTGAGCCGAACTAAACGAAATGACTCACTAAATAGAGCTGTTTCTATAAATTCGTTCTACGCACGCTTACTACGCATGCGCAAAAAGCCGTAACGTTAAGTTGACTTGTGGGTTCATGTTTAGTATTGAAAGTGTTTTTTAATCGTTTGTGTGTTTTATTGCACGTTTTATAACAGTCAGATTGATGGATAATGTTAAATCCACATGTTAAAGCGAGGGATTATATTCTGACAATCATAAAAACAAATTATAAAGTGCTACCAGTATGTCAGAAGGTGTTGCCTCTGATTTAACTGAACTATATATTTTGCAGCACTCAGAACATTCAAAACTAGAGGTAGGAGATAATGCGAAAGTAGCACAGATTGATATAACTATACATGTTTTATACACGTAGGAAATTCTGGCAAAGCAGGAAGAAACGATAAAACACCAGCCATCACTAATCCAGATTTTTTAGTATTTTATCAAATCTGAAAGAGGTGCACACTTTTTTTTTTTTTTTGTCTGTCTAACCCTCCAGTGGTCCGTCTTATTTTATTTATTTACTTCTTTAAAATAACGTGACTACATTATCATGGACAAGATCAGTGCACTTACAAGCTACAGTTGGAAAAGCTTTTCTTGCATTATTTATTCCTTTTTCTTCATAGTATATCATATTTAGGTTAATGATCTTGAATAACCTTTTACAGCTATCAGGACTGATCTTTGCTTATTACTCGAGTGTCTGAAGTACCAGATGAAATGTCCAGCATCTCAGAAACAAGCTCTACTCACCATTGTCTCAATCTGCCAACAGAATGGTCTGAAATTCTCTCTCTCTCTCTCACACACACACACACACACACACACACACACACACACCCTCACCCTCACCCATACACGCATACACACACAC
>JAOVVA010000037.1:36851332-36863437 GCA_028565275.1 Leiocassis micropogon
GGGTTAGATGGAGGCAGATGATTCGCTGTGGCGACCCCTGAAAGGGAACAGCCCAAAGACAAAGAAGAAGAAGAAGAGAGAGCTGTAAATGTAAATTGCTTAACTGGTTCCTATGTCTGTGATTTACATTTAATATTTACAATAAATTTCATGTTACATTAAGTTCCAAGTTGGACTTCCCGTTGTGGAGGATGGGTGCTGAACTCATGTACTTCATTACTGTACTTAAGTACATATTTCACGTGTCTGTACTTTACTTGATTAGTTTTATTAGAGAATACTTTGTACTTTTACTCCACTCAAACTTACAGCAAATATCTGTATGAAGTGGGAGTGGCGCCTCCTGCTGACTGTTATGTGTAACTGTAAATGAGATGTCTCTAATAATACAACAGGAGTTTGAAATCAGAAGAACTGGTTGCAGACTGACAAAAACAATGTGTGTGTGTGTGTGTGTGTGTGTGTGTGTGTGTGTGTGTGTGTGTGTGTGTGTGTGTGTGAGAGAGATCTTTTTTACTATGTAAAGGCTCCTGTGAGCTAACACTAGCACTCTACTTTTAATTCCTTGAAGATGAGTACTTCTGTACTTTTACTCAAGTGACCTTTTACTTGTACTTGAGTAATATTTGCCCTGGAGAATCTCTACTTTTACTCGAGTACAGGATTTGTGTTCTTTGCCCTCCTCTACATGAAGGTGTATCTTTCAGTCGTGTTCAGACTTGAGTAATCAGAGTAAAGCTTTAACTGATATAATATTGTCTGTTTACGATCAGTGTTAGAAGTGTGTGTTCAGAATGATGGTGTCCTTGTTGTGCGCGAGGACAGACGTGGAGCTGAGACGTTCCTCAGGAGGTAAGCAGCACATCTTACTCATACAGGCTTTCCCACAGCGCAGCGTGCAGTCGGGCCGGAACGCAGCGTCCTCGGGGAGCGAGGTCGGGAACTCGGGCTGCACCGTCCAGCGCTTCACCCCGAACCTCCTCAGAACCTCCGTTATGCTGCGCAGGAGTTGAGAACACTCGCGCGTGCCGAGACCCGACGAACAGTGAACGTGCACCGAGGCCACGACACACGTCTCTGTGAGCTGCCAGACGTGGAGCTCGTGCACGGCCAGCACGCCGGGGACACGCCCGATCGCCACCGTCAGCTCGTCTGTGCACAGGCCGGGCGGAGACGCCTGGAGCAGGAGTAAGACGTGACGCCGGAGCTCAGGAACCATCACCGCCAACAGGACCAGCACTGTGAGCATGGAGAACCCCGGGTCCAGGTACACCATCACATCACAGCTCCACTGAAAGCTCACACAGTGCAGGTGGAGGAGTCCGTTCAGCAGAACCAGAACAGAACCCAGGAGGCTGTGGAACGCTGTGATGATGCTCCTGATACACACACTCGCGTCACGTCTCTGCACTGCTGTTTAAATGACACCAGATGGTAATCTGTATGATCATCAGTGTACACACACTCAGGTCTAGACATATTCAGGTTTAATGAAGTAACAATTAAACAATTAATATCAGATTCAGTTTGTGTGAATTAAACACGTAACAGCAGTGTGTACATGTGACCAAAAGTAACCGGACACACTAACATCATCATGAATCAGTCACGGCTGTTTAAAGCGGGCCGGAATGTCTGATGAGATAAATTTAATTATTTTGCACAGATTTTAATTATGATGGTGTTAAAGCTTCACCACTTCATTTACAAGAGAGAATCAAAATAAAAGAAAATAAATTAAAATAAACGCACCCCAGTTTTTACAGTCTGTGTTGTCATGCGTGAGGAACGGTCCTTACCGCCGTGGCCTGAGCCGCTGCTGCTGCGCTGAGCCTCTCCTCTGACTGTTCCTGTGTGTGTGGAATCATGGGAAATGGACTTGGGCTGAGGATGAATGCGGCGATCCTGAGAGTCCGGATGGAGAACGCTGGACACTCCGTTGTTACAGAACATCAGAACACCGCCATCAGGAGAACCTATCAAAATGGAGACGTAGAAAATGTTCAAAAGTTCTTAGAAAGCTGATGTTCTGCAGAAGAAAAGATTAAATAGGATTTAAAGGTGCTTCGGTCTCGCCTGTTCTGTGTTCTGTAACTCCTGCATCTGTTTGTCTCAGTCTTCTCCACACCAGCAGCAGAAGGTTAAACAGCAGACTGACCGCGCCTACAGCCGTGGCCAGTAGAGGGTGCTGTAAGGCGTGAGGCTGCAGGATGTGGCCCAGGATATGGAAGCCGATGGAGACACACAGTGAGGAGAGCAGCAGGGCCGAGATCAGACCTCCGACCGGCCGCACACGAGTCCTAACATACTGAAATCCATCAGAGGTCCGAGACGCGCGGATCTCATCAGCGCCCGAGTCGGGACACGCCTCATCCTGAGGTCCTGTCGCTCTGGGTTCTGCGGAGACGCTGGGGTTCTCTTTAGAACCTCGTATGGAGATGATCATGTGAATGAGGACATAGAGGGTGTGGAAGCTGTCCACCATGTTAATGAGGGAGTTACAGAGACATCCGGCCATGACCTCACACAGCAGGAGCACACACGTCAGGACCAGCATGCACCTGTGCACAGGCCCCGCCCACACCGCTGACCTGTCCATCACACACCTACAGCACATACACACACACACACACACACACACACACACACACACCATGGCAGGTTAAACTTCTCTTACAGTACGGACATCTTCAAAATGATTAGTCCAGACGAACCTTCCTCACACACACACACACTGGACAGGTGAGGACTGGAAGGACACCAGGTGCTTTAAATCTCCACCTGTCTGGTGTGTGTGTGTGTGTGTGTGTGTGTGTGTGTGTGTGTGTTTGAGCTGAACATTCCCTGCAGTTCCTGTCCTGTGTGAGTTCATGCACGGTGCAGCTGCCATGTGATTACCAGATAACTGCAGAAACAAGCAGGTGTTCCTAATAAAGTGGACACTCAGGACAGCAGGTAAAAACTAAAACCCTGCTGGTTTCTGCGCGTCTGTGTTTGTTCTAATCCCAGTGACATTCAATGATAAACTATTAATGTGGGTCACAGCGCCCCCTGTTGAAAACACACTGTAACGGGAACAAAAGAAATAAACAATAAAAATATCAAATAAACTATGCTCAGAGGTGGAAAGAGTAATGAAATTTTGTACTCTAGTTACTTCAGTGAAATTTTACTGAAATTTTAATGTGGGATTCTAGTGTAGTTCAAAAAAGACAAGCGGATAGAAATCTCAGACTAGTTGTTTATAATTGAAGGAAGACCTTTATACAGTATAATAAAGCTGTTGCCTTTCTTGTGCTTGAAATCCAAGTGGTCGCTTAAGTATGATGTTACGCTTTGTGCCGGATAGCCGAGAGAAAAAGAGTTTAGAGCCGAGAATAACGTTCAGCACAAAACCTTTATCGGTCTCTTTCAGCGTCACAAAATTATAATACAAAACATAAAGTAAAAGTAAAGAAAAGGGTAAAGGGGGGGGGGGGGGGGATCAGCAACTCTTCAAAGGCCAACATAAATACGTACATAAATACATAGATACATACATAGTAGTGGCTGTTACAATGGCCAGGGGTTTGATTCATAAGAATTTGATGGCAATTCGCTTTAAATCAATCAATCAGTGCAGTGGTCTCCGGGTGCAAACTCCTGTTTTGCGTTATTTTTTATTATTTTTCATTTTCATTCATTTATTTTTTACTCAGTAGTGAATATGATTTAAAATGTAGTGAAGTACAATACTTTAAACAAAACATACTTAAGTAAAAGTACAGATTTTAAAAACTACTTTAAAAAGTAAAGTACACAAAAAATCTACTCAATTACAGTAACGCGCGTAAATATAATTCGTTACTTTCCACCTCTGATTATGCTGAACTATAAAGCTGAACATTATTCAATAGTATAAATGATTAAGTACATTTTAGTTAATGTGGTTATATATTAGTAATAGCTGTGATAAGGATATTTATTATTATTATTATTATTATTATTAACAACTTTAACAGAGATCAAATAAAATCAATAAATAATAATAATAATAATAATAAATACACACCCTCTGATGTCAGACTCTAATTTACATTTTTTTAAATGTCACTGGCTGGCTAGTAGATAAAATTAAATGAAATAAAATAAAATCATTACATTAAATTAACTAAATTAAATTGAATACTACATTATAGGAATATCTCTAACCCATGGGACTGATTTACAGAATAATCTATTAATTAATTAATTAGATTGGATTGGATTAGAATCAACTTTTTGTCATTGTACACAGTCAGTGAAATACACCAACAGCATGGAGTGTAAACACAACAAACACCAAAATACTCCCCTTTAAAGGACACAGTTCTCCGAGACGTCCTGGTTCTCTCTGTCTCTCTCTGTGGTTATAAATCTCACACCTTCACTGCTGCACTCGACCTGAAAATCCTCAAGAAACTCACTTTCACTTTCCCTCAGGATTTACAGCCACCGCGTCCCCTCCTGCAGCTCCTGTGTGTGTGTGTGTGTGTGTGTGTGAAATACATTCCTATATAGATCAGAATCTCTCGAGCCTCCCAGAGCTCTAATCACCATCATGTGAGGATTCTCTCTCTCTCTCTCTCTCTCTAAACCTCCAGAACATTAAATCAGGAGATGAAACTGTGACGTAAACTGGAAGTCCAGGTTCATCACTCGGATCTCACAGAGCTTTTCAGACTGTAACACATCTTCACTTCAGGAACAAATCTACAATGTTTATAAATCATTTTTGGCAAAAATCCAAGTGTCAGAACTTAACCCCGCCCAGAAGACCACCCATGTGATCTTAACTACACCTAACTGGAACTTAATCCCGTCTCACCTAATCATGGCTCCGCCCCCAAGTTTAAGAAATCAGAAATTTCAAAAATGTGTAAACTGATGATGTGCATGAAATGGACCAAAAAATACTCGCATCCTGTTTACAAAAAATAACAAACTGAATAAATAAATAGCAAAAAAAGTCAAGTTCTTTAGGAAAATGGAGCCAAAGACAACGTTTCGTGTCAAAAAAATTTCATTATTAATCCACAAAATTAATGAAATAAAAAAGTGAAACAAAGGTGTGACCTTTTGCTCTTCACACTAATCCCCAAAACTGAGAAAGTTGAAGCGGACATGTGAACAGGAGCAGAGAACAGGGACAGTAGACCGCGTTTAACACCACGGAAACCCCAAACCAACACCGAGCGGCAGAGAGACACCACCAGGGACAGAGACACCACCAGACCCCACCAACACCTGAGACAAGGACATGCTCCTGGACATGTCCATCTGCTCCTGGACCTCACCAACACCGAAGTAATCTGGGACATTGTCCATCAATCTCTACAAAAACCTAAAATTTCTCACCTGAAGAGATAAAGCCCGGAGTAAAGTCATGTGCGTCAATAAACTGGTTGAGACACGACTGCCGTCCTGCAGAAAGAACGTCTGTAATAAAGACGATGTAATGATTCTGCACTAAAAGGTCAGACCGAAGGGTCAAAGTCTGAGAGTCTGGATAAGTCAGGACACTCGGGGTTCTGCCTCACTGCGCTCCTGTTAATAGTTAAAGACTTCCTGTGGTTTTGGGCTGAGGCAGCAGATACACTATCAGAACCGATACAGATATCTGGACTTCGCAACAGTTACAGGGACAACAGGGACACCAGCACAGACCCTCATGTCACGGAGCCGAGGGAGAGCGGACTGCAGCGATGAGAGTTTCTCTAGGACTCGCCTCGGGATCTGTTCGGTCTCGAGTGATCCGACTCAGAGCGGAGAGAACACTCGGGTTATTGTGAGCACAAGGAGAACTTCCTGAACGTGTGTGTGTGTGTGTGTGTGTGTTATATGAAGCGGCCCAGCTCTGACTGCAGGCCGTCCCTGCTTTAGGACAAACATTAAGACAATAACGATCCTGTTTGAAGGTCATATGACGGTTATAGATCAGTGTGTGTCTCCTGGTTCGAAGGTCAGGAGATAATCCACATCCAAACACCACTGATACAACATGAATGCAAAAGTTAGCATCCCCTCACAACACAACATACCTCATTCATAAAAAAACTAAACAAAAAACAGTGTTTCAGATAGTTTTTTCCCCTGATCTGATTTCACCAAAAATCATTCAAGGAGTTCAAAAGTTTACACCCCCTTAATAAATGTGATGAATATATTCTCTCTTCAGCTCATGTAGATTTAATATCCAGGCTGTTATGCAAACACAAAACATTTGGAAATAGTGTAGTTTTTCCACCAAACCTGTGCGCGGGAGCTGATCTTACGTTCACTGCTGTGTTTAAATAAAATGAAGTCAATGCTGTAGGATGCAAAAGGACCCGTTTTATACCCTGCTGAGATTCACACTGTAATGAGTGTATAGACAGTAAAGCAGAAGAACTTGGAGTTATTAATTCAGAAAAGAGTCTCAGACATACAGGTTTTCATTACATGCATTTATTTGAGAGAGAAACAAACAGAAATGGCCACACGCACGTCTCACTGTGGTCACCAGCACGTTTCCGAGTCATTGAACAGGTCAGATAAAAATTTAAAAATTAAAGCATTACAAACGTTGGATGGTCGGAGGCGAGGCGAGGCACGGAGAGCGCTGATGATGCGGATGTGCAGGTCGACCTGCGGATTCCAGCAAAGTGCTAAAGCCCAGAGCCAATCAGAGGCCAGAGACTGGAATAAATTAAAAACAAAATCATGCTTTATAACCACCACCACCACCACCATCATCCTCCTCCTCATTCTATATGCTAAATGGTGTGTGTGTGTGTGTCTGTCTCTGGCTCCCCCTGCTGGCTGTAGCTGTAGTGTCACCCCACAGTACTATAGTGTCATATTTATTGATTTCACCAACTTTCATCGTCTCTCATCCTCGCCCGAAACATCTCGACTCCCTGAAACAGTGTGTACACTCGCCAGTCCTGACTTTATACATACAGAATCAACGTAAACCCCCGAAACGTCTCCCTAACCCTAAAAAAAGTATAATTGCTCTTTATATTCTCTGAAAATATACATCAATACGGGGGGAAATAATCTTTAAAAACCAAATCCCACAGTAACAACTAATAAAAGACGGACTGGGGAAAAGAGGAGAGAAACATAAATCACTCAGAAGGAAAAAAAATTTGATTTAATAAAATAAATAGAAAACAAATGATTTCTGAAAGCAGCAAAAATAAAGAGGACGATTAAAGGCGAAGTGTTAAACAGGAAAGGCAGGAAGAGACACAGCAAGAGACACACGTCTCTGCGTCAAGGTTTTAGTGTCATGTCTTTATGAGAGGAAAACGAGAAACATCTGGAAAGATCAGCCAAGGTGGAAGAGACTCTCCAAATCTCAGACCTGGAACACTGCCTCGGATTTCAGAATCATGAGATCTAGAAGATTAAAACATGATGTGTAAGATCTCTCTTACACACACACACACGCACACACACACACACAGTAAGAGTGAGAGAGGGAAAGAGAGACGGAGTCAGAGAGATGAGTTCAAAGAATGGTTCCTGAACAGAACCTGAGCAGGAACAAACAGAATCTCTCTCTCTCTCACTCACACACACACACACGCACGCTTGTAATCAGTCCTTAAAGTCGAAGTGAAACTGATGATGTAAATTGTCCAACTCTGTGACTCCGCCCCCTGCCGCTGTGATGTTGATTGTCCACATGGGGGCACAAGTGAGAACTTCATTGTGATTGATTGTTTTTATGTGTGTCTGAGTGTGTGTGTGTGTGTGTGTGTGTGTGTGTGTCTGTCTGTCTTTGGTTTGTGCCAGGCCCCGGGTTTTTTACAGGATCATGAGGAGGAATGTAGGGAGAGACAACAGCATCGCTTAAAGGAAAAAAACAAACGGTTTTGATTGTGTGCGGTTGTGTAGTGACGATGTAGTGACGATGTAGTGACGATATTGTGACGGTGTCTCGGGGGTGAGTGAGACATTAATCCGTGATCCAGCTGTTCTTTAACTGTGTAATGAGTTTAAATGGTCTGTCGGAGAGTTGAGGTGTGAAGGAGCTGCAGAAGGATGAGAGTGAGACTCCGGGCTCAGTGACGCTCACAGACTATTCACACACTCCCCCGTCGTCTCTGCACACGGTTCCACCCTGTGGGACACACGCGCACACGCGCACACACACACACACACACACACACACCACAGATTTAATCACATCTGCATAAAAGTTAAAGCTGTTATAATCTCGTGTTCCTGAAAGTCCACTTAATGACGCTCGGGGGTTTGACGCTCGCGCTCCTCATTAACATAACGCTGAGGAATAAAACGTCAGGGAGGAAATCGGGGGCGTTCAGGAGCCGAGAGTGAACCCCGCGTCTCCCTCCGAGCTCCACCTGTTAATGTGTGGGTGCTGCTGTTTAATAAAGCACAGAGTCCACGAGGGGAACTGCACGTCCAGGGGAACTGGAGTTATTAGAGGACATGATGGGGACGGTCCCATAGTCATGCATATTCCGATTTTTAAATAAAGATGTAGATGTTGCTCAGCTATTAGAGATAAATGATTAGATTTATATCATTAATGCTGGAGTGGTGTTCAGTCTCACCGCGCCTGCAACGCTAAGCGGCGTCTCTGCTCGCGTCCAAACTGGCGTCCAGCAGAAGCTCCTCCAGGTCCTGACCGCAGCTCAGCTCCGCCGTCACGCTCACTGGAACACCACAGAGAAACACCTGCATTACAACACCTGTAGTACAAACACCTGTAGTACAACACCCGCGCTACAAACACCCGCGCTACAAACACCCGCGCTACAAACACCCGCGCTACAAACACCCGCGCGGTGAACTCACTGTGCTCCATGACGCAGCAGGCCGCTTTATGTGCCTCGGGCTCCAGCAGGTGCAGCGTGAACTCTGGCTTCAGGCCGTTCGGCAGGGTGCCGCCTGGAGGTGGCGCTGTGTCGACGCGCTCCACTTCGTCTGTTGTAGAAACACCGTGTACTGTTTCCAAGCTCTGTTCCACTGAGGTGTCTTTATCCAGCTGTCCGTCATCGTTTGGCGTCTCCGAGTCCAGATGTTGTGTGAGCTCCTCCTGCAGGTCACCGGTGGGATTACTACTGCTCGGTTCCTTGTGCTCCCCTTCAGGAGATTCCAGCTGATCCTGGAGCAGGTCCTCTGCACGGGCAGTGTGATGGATCTGAGCATGCTCAGTGTGTGTGTTTTCATTGCTCTTTGTGTCCTGGTCCGGTTCTGGGCTGGGACTGGGTTCCTGCTGCGCTTGGCTGGGTGTAGAATGCTGCTCCACTGTGGTACTGACTGATGGTTCTGGTTCTCCTGGTTTAGACTCTGTGGGAGTGGCATGATGGACCTCAGCATGCTTAGTGTCCACAGTCGCCTCTCTCGCCATTTCCTGGTCCGGTTCTGGGCCGGGACCCTGTTGCGCTTGGCTGGGTGTGGTACTGACTGAAGGTTTAGATTCTCCTGATTTGGACTCTGATGTCTCCTGAGTTGTGGTGGTTCTCTCTGCACGCTGTGGTTCCTGAGAGACTCCAGAAGGTGTTTTATTCTGTGCCACAGGCTTCGTCAGGCCGCTCTGCTGCTGCTGCTGCTCAGGAGGACTTTCCACTCGCGTCACCATGAAGATCTTGTGTCCTCTCCCAGGGCTGGACACAGAGAAGCAGCGCCCCGGTGAAGACGGCGTTCCGCTCGACACACTCGCTTCCGTCACTTTGATCCCTGACATTGTGTCCGCCGTCCCGCGGGTGGAGCAGGGAGTATTAATGGGTGGAGTCTGGCAGGCACTATGGGTGGGGCTTCGGGAAGGCGGGGTTTGGTTCAGGGGTGACGTCTGTGCAACGGGTTTTGTCTCTTCGTCTTCGTCAGTGTCGGTGTCGGAATCCGAGTCGTCCTGCGTTGCTGGTGCTCCGTCTTCATCGTCTCCCATTTCACTCGGCTTCTCACCCTCCTCCTCCTCCTCCTCCTCCTGCTCCTCCTCCTGCTCCTCCTCCTTCTCCTCTTGATGTTTCTCCTCCTCCTTCTCCTCCTCCTGCTCATCTTCCTCGTGTTCATTCTTCTGTCCCTCCGAGACCTGATCTCCAGCGTCCCCCTCTTCCCCAGGAGGCGGATCCTCAGTGGCGATTTCAGCCATGGACACCGACTGCCTCATCTGCTGCAGAGACTCCTCCTTCTCTTTAGCAAGGATGAAGTTGCGCTTGCAGCCGTTCTGGATGTCGGTCAGCAGGGTGCGCTGTGTCTCGATAAAGCTCTTCACCTGAAGTGAGACAGAGAGACAGAAAGACAAAGGGGAGGACAAACCATAAGGAAATATAAATCCTGAACAGGAGACAGTGGCAGATGAGCTTTTATTTGAGTGAGTGATAAAAACACTTACGTTATGAGTGTAATGTGACAGCGCCCCCGTCTGGACCATTTACACTGTGACATTATAATGAACTGAACCTGAACCTCACCTGCTCCTCTGACCTTCAGTGAGAACACGTCTCCAGCAACTGCTGATCAAATAAATAAACCTCTTCTTGTGTGTGTGTGTGTGTGTGTGTGTGTGTTCCACATCCTCCCTCACCGTCTCTTTCTTGGGTTCTCGGTCCAGGTCGAGGCGGAGCAGGGAGGTGTTCACCTTCAGAGCGAGTGACAGAGCCATCAGGCCTCCGGTCTTTATCTCGTTCTCCCGCAGGTCCAGACGCAGCAGTCGCGGGCTTTCGGCGAAAAACTCTGCCACGGCCACGGCACCTGAACACACACACACACACACAAATCGAGAACTCGTTCCAATACTCTACAGCACTGCGGTAATAACTTCAATCCCCAGACCTGGTTTAAATTGAACAGAAACAGTAAAAAGATGCTGTAAACCCACACACTCGCAGCTTCACTGTTGTGTGTGTGTGTGTGTGTGTTTGTGGGTGTGTGTGAGTGAATGTCAGTGCTGTAGATCTTTCTCTCCACACGTGTTGCAGTGTATCGAACCATCAGTAGTGTAACTCTAACGTTTGGTCTCTGTCTTACTGAGAATCTTCATCACCACACCTCTGAGATGTAAAATGTGCGTGCGTGCGTGTGCGTGCGTGTGTGTGCGTGTGTGTGTGTGTATTCAGGTCCTGTGGCGAACGTGTTCTGGCCAAAACAGTCAGCAGAAAAGTTCCAGACTAAGCTCAAGCAATAAACCACGACCTTAAGCGCCTCTTTTCAGATTAAAACTCACAATAATAACAATAAATATAGTTGCAAGCACTGATGAGCGGGCCCAAGCACCTGCGATTTTAAAATAGGTTGAATTTTTATGTTAAGGCCTACCAAAAAAAAAAAAAACCACAGATGCTGGAAAACACACATTATGATGTCACTCAACGTGATTTCATACAGAAATGAATTAACCAGTTTTCAGCATAAGTTTAAGACCCCGTCATGGCTGACCCGATTGATATCAAAAATCCCTCCGCAATTCTGCATCCTCAATGTAGTGAGATCACATCGGCCTAATTTGTTGATGATTGTTGATATAAATCCCCTAGGAGGAGGGCATCAAAATCCAGTGGGTGTGTTTTACAAACAATCCAAAATAACTGACTTCCGAGTTTCGCATCAACCATGCATGTGTGTACGAGCTCTCGGAGACACTCTGGTGTCTGTGGAGAACAGCTGAGTGTGTGTGTGTGTGTGTGAGGCCCTGAGCTCGTACCCTCACACGACAGCTTGGTGGAGGCGAGGCCGAGGCGGAGCAGCGAGCGGTTGGAGATCAGACCGTCCTTCAGTTTCAGCACGCCCTCATTACCGATCGCATTGTTCCCCAGATTCAGCGTCTCCAAACTCTGAGTACACGGCTGGGGAGAGAGAGAGAGAGACAGTGAGACAGGTCGAGTGTTAGACGCAGTGAGACAGGTCTGTATGTGAGATTAACATCTAATACTGATTTCTTTTGCTTTCTGATCACAGCAACAGGATGAGATTCAGAACAACACAAATTAAACAAGAGCAAGTGATTGTGTGTGTGTGTGTGTGTGTGTGTGTGTATGTGTGTCAAATTCAAATGTTATTTGTCACATACACAGTCATACACAGTACGATATGCAGTGAAATGCTTATACGACCACCAGTGACCTTAAA
>JAOVVA010000037.1:36863537-36875690 GCA_028565275.1 Leiocassis micropogon
TCACGGGGGGCTAACTCATCTTGTAGGGACTCCGACAACCCTCTCTGAAAACAGACCATCAGCGCCTCATCATTCCATCCACTCGTCGCTGCGATGGTCCGAAACTCTATGGCGAAGTCTGCTGCACTACGGGAGCCCTGTTGGAGGGTAAGCAGGCGCTTGGAAGACTCTCGACCACTGACTGGATGATCAAAGACTCGCTTGAACTCCTCCTTAAAGGACACATATGAGTCACAACAGGCATCCTGGGATTGCCAGACTGCAGAGGCCCAGGAAAGTGCTTTGTCCGAGAGAAGGGTAATCATGTAAGCAATCCTTGAGCGGTCAGTGGGGAAACTTGAGGGCTGGAGCTCAAAGGTCAGGGAGCACTGGGTGAGGAAGCACCCAGTAAAGTGTTTGGGAGCTGGTAGGCGAGGCTCTGAGATGGAAGTAGGTCCCTGGGATGGTGCAGTGGCAGGTGGGGGTAAGGATTGTGGGGGGCCAGGGAGCCGTTCAGCAATCTGGTGGATAGAACTTGTCACCTCTGCCAGGAGTTGAGAATGCTTAGCCATCAGCTCCTCCTGTCGGCTGAGAATGGCCTCGTGGCGCTGGAAGGAGGATTCATGTTGAGCCACCACCCTCATTAGATCCCTGGTACCGAGTGTTTCTGGGTCCATGAGTGACTCGGTTTTTCTGTCACGCTCGGGCCTTGAACCCGGATCTCCGGTGTGGTAGGCGAAGAGATTACCACTGAGCCACAAGCGGGATAGACAAACTACAGGAGGAACGAAAGGCTGACACGATGCAAAAGTTTAGATCTTTAGAAAATTTATAAATAAGTCACTACAGTGTTATTATCAACACTTTTTATCTGAACTTTACTGTTACAAATAATCACATCTTAGTGAGTGAAAATAGGAGAATCTGATCATTTTGATTTATTCATATTTTCTCACACATTTCCATAATTTTTATTCTGTAATGCTGCTTTGTGACAATGAGCACTGAATTGAATTGAAATGACGTGTGTATGGCTGGAATTATCCAGTATTGTAAAACATTACAGTAAAACAACTATAGGATTATTAAACTTATTTCTGGCTGATTTTGTACTAAATTGAATCTTGATGTAGTTTTGTTCTGTGGGCAGATAATAATTTGGTGGCAGAAGATGGGGTACACCCTGGACAGGATGTGAATCCATTGCAGGGCGCACACACACACACACACACACACACACACACACATACACACACATACACACACACACACACACACACACACACACACACACACGCAAATGATCCTAATCTGCATGTCTTTGGACTGTGGGAGGAAACACACACACACACACACACACACACACACAGAGCATTCAATAAGGCAGGTGTGTATGGACCTTCATAATGGCTACAAGAGAACAGCCACTCGCCTAAACTCGCCATATCTACAGTCAGAGGAATCATTAAGAAGTTTAAAACAACTGGACCAGCATCAAACAAGGCTGGACGAGGACCCGAGTTTATCTCACCACCACGCTCAGTGAGGAGGATGGGAAGAGAAGTAAACTAATCTCCAGAGGTCACTGTTAGAGAACTGCATCAAAGAGTGGCATCTTGGGGTCACAAAGTCTCCATAACAACCATCAGACGCTTTCTACATCTAATACATATCAAAGCCTGTGTGCTGTGGTCAGACGAGACTAAGATGTACTGTAGCTTTTTGGGAACAAACACTGTCTAAGAGGAGAAAGCATAAGAGAGGACCCAGAACTCTGGATGATCTAGAAAGAGGAATGTGCAAAGAGGAATGGTCGAAGATCCCTCTATCTGTATTCTATAATCTTGTGAAATGTTAGAGGAGGAGATTAAGAGCTGTCTTAGGGTTGTACGAAGTATTAACATCAGGGGTGCCAATAATTGTGGCACACATGATTTAAAAAAAAAAATTCTCAAAGTGGAATTTTTTTCCACTAAATAATTGTACTTCAATTAAGGGTTGGATTTTTCTCTTTTTTGCTTTGTGGTTCTCTATTGTTTAAATAAATAAATGATTAATTAGAAGCCTAAGTACACATCTTATCCAGGGGTGCCAATAATAGTGAGCAGGAAAATTTCCTGCCAATAAAATAGAATAGTTTAAAGCTTAAACATGTAAAACATCAGTATATTGTCATGATTGGGTGTTATACTGGCTGCTGTTATTGCCGTGGGCTTAAAGGCAGGCATAGGCGCAGAGGGGATGATGGTAACCAGAGTCTTTATTCAAACAAAATATAACACAAAACATAGAATAATAAAGAAACAAACAAACAAACAAACAAACAAACCAAGGACTCAACTACAAACACAAAATCTAGAGCTAAACCAAGGCTCTTTAGCTTAACAAGGGCTAAGAGCGAGACAAAAGGCTAAGAACGGGACAAACAAACCTGGAGCTGAAACGAGACAAGACAAGACGAAAGACAAGACGGGACGAGGCTGGGGACAAGACAGGACTAGAGACGTGACGAGGCTAGAGACTGGGTACAAAACAAGACTAGAGACAAGAGAGTACTGAATGACCGGGTTAGTAGTTAGTGGTGTTAGTAGCTTCTCTGGTTATGGAAGCCATGGATGATGGACTAACGGGTTAGTAACTAATTTAATTAGTATCTAATCACGTTAGTAGATGAACCTACATGGGGGGAACGAACACACGAAAGGCTAAGCACACATGAGGCTAATCCATACTAGAGGCTAAACCGACTAGAGGCTAAAGCCACTAGCGGCTAATCCGACTCGAGGTCAAGCCTACTGGAGGCTAAACCTACTAACGGCTAAAACTGCTAGCGGCTCAGCTCTCACGTGGCTAGACCTACAAGGAACCTAGACATACAGGGAAGCTAAACATACAAGGGGCTACACGAACACTGGAGACACACCAAACAGTACTTACTTAAACCTTGAGACAAACACAACACTTCACTAGACTGAATCAGCTCCACAAACACAAAAAACACAATGAACATAAAACATAACCACAAACTAGAGCCTTCATACATGTACACATGTTATATACTGTAACGAAACTTGAACCAAATAAGACAAGACAAGACCCCACATAATACTGTCAGTAAACAATGCTCGACCCAGTTTCCCAGAATAAACAGCTATTTATAGATGGTCTAATGAGCTACCTCGGTTCAGGTGCGCACTCTCATCACCTGACCGAGGTGCCTTCTGGGAAACTGAGTCTACAAACAAAAACTACAATAAACAAGCCTCTGGACAAACAGTGGCCTCTAGTGGTGAACCCTCACATATATATGTTTAATAACCTGAGATTCGGCTCATTGGTATTTAATCATAAGAGATTCTGGAGAGAGGAGTCTCTGTAATAGTTTTAAATTATGCAGTTTATTCACACTCACTGCTTTATCAGAATTAATTTTTGTTGTTAGTCTTTCGGCTGCTCCCGAAGGGGTTGCCACAGCGGAATATCCAGTCCACACTACAACTTGGCACGAGTTTTACGCCGGATGCCCTTCCTGATGCAACCCTCCCATTTTATCCGGGCTTGGGACCGGCACTGCATCCAGTGGCTGGGGTTTGGGCTCTGGCTGGGAATCGAACCCGGGCCTTCCGCATGGCAGGAGAAACACCTACCACTGAGCCACCAGTGCCCTGTTTATCAGAACTAATTAATGAGAACTAAATAAGTAGTATATTTCAAATATTAATATTAATGTTTAATACTTCAAAAGGAGTTGTTTATTATATACTTCATACAACCAATTATGAAATAATTTGTCATTGTCAGATATCTTTATAATAAAGGTTAATTATATAGTAAATAAACAGTTTATAAATTTTTTTTGGGATTTTTCCCCGATTTTCTCCCTAATTTAGTCGTGTCCAATTCCTCCCCGCCACTAGGGGGCTCCACATTACGCTACTATGGCCGATGGCTATCACGTGTTTCCTCCGAACCACGCCAGCCGCCCGCATCTTTCCAAACTGCTCGCTCACGCACCGTTGGGGGCGGAGTCACACACTCGGAGGACAGCGCTATCCGCTCCCTCCGCTTACGTGAGCTCACAGACGCCCCTGATTGGCTGTAGAGCCGTGATTAATGTGGGAGCACCAAGTACCTCTCATCCCTCCCCTCTGAGAGAGCTCGGCCAATCAGCTCTCTCTAGACCTCCAGCTGTGAGAGGTTACAGCATCACCCGGGAATCAAACCAGCGATCTCCGGATGATAGGGTCAGCGCTTTACCACTGCACCACTTTTATAAGGTCTGATTTGAACTTCATTGACCTCAGGTAATCCCGCACTCCGTACATGTCTATTAAAATTAATCGTTAGCAAATATCTGAAGAAGATGAGAGAGAGGTCGAGGTTTAGGAGCGCTATGGAAATCCCCAGGGGAACATAATCAGAGTGATTCAGGTATTGAATCTTATTGAGGTATTGAGAGAGAGGGGAGTAAGTGGTGAGAGACAGAGAGAGGGAGAGAGAGAGAGGAAGAGAGGAGAGAGGGGGAGAGAGAATATATCTAATCCAAGTAAAGAATATCAGATATGTTTTTGGCATAATGGCTGTGTGTGTGTGTGTGTGTGTGTGTATGTGTGTGTGTGTGTGTGTGTGTGTAAAGCAGGTGTATTTGAACAGAAGCTGTAGCGCTGTGTGAGTTCTTCACTCCTCCACAGTTTCTCCCCGTGCGGTTGTAAATCCAGGCATGTTGACTCCATCGGTCCTCAGTTTTCGGCTTGTTTTTTCTTCCACTCTTTGTTTTATGGAGACGTCAGTCCATTGCAGAGGGACAACAGGGTCTTGGGGAAGGAATTAATCTTCCAAATAAACTGGATCCAAACGTGGCTGATGTTTTTCACACAGTGCTGCTGTTAGAGACGAACACCGGCTTCTTTCTTCTCGAAAAACACACTGCAGTAAAAGACTGTCGTCAGGGTCTGAAGTGTGACTTTATTTACACACTCTGTATACGTAGTTACACAAGACACAAGAACAAGACAGGGGTCTCGGGCATGGAATTAACATTATCATTAGCATACATTAGCAGTAACATAAACACAGTCATAAACAGGCTCAGTTGTTTAACCGTGAACCGATTAACACCGAACAGGGAACAGAATCACATCAGGACACAAATATAACAAACTGAACTGTGAACGGAAGTGAACTGCATACTAGGAACTGAAGTCCAGGACAAAATCAGGATAAAAGTAAAAAAAAAAAAAAAAAAAAAAAGCATGCTGAAGTCCTCATGAGATGCCCAGGGTAGATGCCCAAGAGCCCCTCCAGGTTCATGAGGCTTCATGGCTAAAGCATGTCATAAATCCCGGACTGGAACTGGGCATCAGAGGCAGGTTGGAGCTTGGCTTGGAAGCAAAATGAAATCTTGGCACTGAGCTGGGAGAAACTTCCAGGAGCCAGGCTGGTACATGGCATGGACTTGTAGCAGGGTATTGCATATCTAGTTGCATTGTAGGTGTCTGGCAAGAACCTGGCTGAAACTGGGTGAAGGGTCGGAACATGTGTGATCTTTGAACTTTGGTGGCAGCCAAGCCGGGACAGAACCTGACATGGCTGGGACAGAGCAGGGCAGAAGGGTGGAGTGACATCACCTCAAGTCTGGCCTTGCAGGGGAGCTAGGAAAGATCATGTTAACCTCTAAAGTCACTGAGCAGGGACTATGGACAGAGCTGAGCTGTTAAACTTTTGTGAGAACCTGGCACTGGAAGCCGCCCTATCGACCCTACTTTGAGCACCCTGGCACCCTGTCACTTCTGTCACCTCACTGGCTGGAACTCATTAAGAAAATCCACTGACATTCACTAGATTGGGATTCACCAAGGTCCTTGTAGAGCCAGAACTGCTTAAGAAAACCCTTAGGGTTGTCCTGGAGTCTATTGTAGTTCACAGCCCTCGTCATCCCACTGGGGAAGGTTAACCACACTGGCATGCCAAGCTTAGTGTTGTGGGCCTCCTTGTTATTGCCTGGTACATCCACATTGTTTGGGTCGTGTAATCTGTCAGGCATGTTGAGTCAGTAACTTGGCCCAAATAACCTGCACTAACCTTTTATACTCACATTTGACAGTACCTGACCAAGGAACTGAGGATAAATATGGGCGTAAGCAATAACATAATAAATTAAAATTCTACCAAGACAGGAAGTTATTAGAAAATGAACTATAACCTGACAAAACTGTATGCTGGGAAAGGAATGCATGATAAAAAGAAAAGTTCCAAGTAACACAAACTGGAAAAAGAGAGACGTGACGGTCTCACTAGGGAACTCCAGAAGGTTCTTTGTTATGTGTGGAATTTATTTGTTAACTGACAGTTTAGTCAAGTTATTTAAATAGGATAAGAACCTTTAAGGATCTTTTTGAGGGTCTATTAAGGTAAGTAAGGGTTATGAGTTAGGGAAGCACGTTTTAGGGTGGTACCTACTGCAGAACCTTCACGTGTTCCCCAGCAGTGCCGACTGAAGAACCCTGGTGAGTGTGGAGACGTTACACTCCGTGGTCTTTACGGGCAAAAACAAGAATACACATGTTCACATCCGCAGGGATTTCACATGCCTTTGTTTTTCCGTGAGACTTACAATTTATTACCAACCACACACACACACACACACACACACACACACACACACACACACACGCACAAACACACACACACCCTTCCTACCTGCCGTTTTATTTTTGACAGATTTATCAGTATCCTGGTGCCAGGCGTTGTTGTGGGAAAACCCTTTGTAGGAAGTGACCAGCGTGTGGCGCATCAATCAGAGTTCTGCAGAATCGGGACTCCCTTTTTCCCTTCTTTCCCTCTTTTTCTCCCTTCTCCCCTCGTTTGTTTTCTGAGGGCAGGAAACAGGAAGCCGCAGGCCGCAGACAGCACGGGGGTGATGGGATAGGGAGGGAGGAGTGCCGGCCCGGCCGTGCGCTGATGACTTCCACATGCTCACACGGTTTTCCAATCAGGCGAGTGTTTCTGCTCCACACAGCAGCGAGAACCCGGGGAGAGATAAACGCTGTGCGCAGATCCTCTCTGTCACTGAGCACCTGTGTGTGGGGATTGATGAGGACCGGCCAAAGAGCCTTCTGTTCCTCTGCCACGTCCTTTCAGGAGGACAGAGAGAGAGAGACAGACAGAGTGAGAGACAGACAGAGAGACAGAGAGAGAGAGAGAGAGAGAGACGCTCCATTTTCCTCCTCCTACTCCTCTTCATCCTCTGCTCTGTCTGTCCGTCCAGTCCACCTGTGCTCGTCTGCCCCCGGTCCTCTACACCATCTGTTTTGTCTTTCTTTCTTTCCTTTTCATACCACCAGTATCACCATAACACACACACACACACACACACACACACACACTAGCAGTTGATTATAAATCACAAATCCGTTTACAAAGGAAAAAAATGTGTATAAATAAATAAAATACTTTAACAGTAATATATCTATAACACTTATTACATTACGTGTATGTTGATATGACATATTATTTATATTTTGTTTTAATAGAGTGGTGTCTAATCTAATCTAATCTAATCTAATCTAATCTAATCTAATCTCTGTTCTCTGCTCTATGTGGAGGGTTAAGCGTTCCTCTCTCTCGCTCCTGGCTCTGCTGCTCAGTGTTTCTGGCTCTGATGGTTTGTGGGGACGCAGCTGGAGGAAGAGGAAGGTGTGTGTCCTGGCTTTACTTCTCATCCAGAGAGTCGTTACAAGATCCATACAGATCATCATCCAGGACCAACACCTCCACTTTCACCTCCACCTCCATCTCCATCTGCACCACCACAAGCATCAACAACTCCGTCTGCACCATCACAAACACCTCCACATTCACCTCTTCACCTCCACCTCTCTCTCTCTCCCTTTATATATATAATACAAGATTTGTACTGAATAATAATAATATTATAATAATATATCTAATTATAATACTTATGCAATGAAATTGAAAATATTATTATTGTTGTAAAATAATAATAAAAAGAAAGAACAGAAAAAGAGACAGAGAGACAAAGAGGGAGTGAGACAGGAAGGACTGCGTAACTACTTTCAGGTCTGTAGTGGTTTTCCACCAAATGTCCCTGGTTGCCACGGTGATGTGATGGTTTACATCCTCCCACCCATCCGGGTTTAAAAATAACTTCCAGTGCAATCTGACAGTCTAAAGCCCTCAGGTATGTGTGTGTGTGCGTGTGTGTGTGTGTGTGTGTGTGTGTGTGTGTATGTGTGTGTGTGTGTGGTTTTCTCATCGTGCTGGAGAATCTTCTGTGATTTATCTCATGGTGGTGTTGTGGCCAAAAACGGAAGCGAGGCTGTTGATCGTTCTCTCGCTGTGAAACCTTCAGGCCTCCAGCCGTTGATCTTAAACACTCACAGTATGAGATTAGAACCGACACGGAGAACAGAGAAGCTCACCAGAACCCGTCTGAAATATTCACATGTCCTGCATACCGTTCCTGTAGATGGATTTCATGGATAAACTGGTGATGAAGGTTTAGTTTGTCTGTAAGTGTAACAGATGAGCGCTTGGACAGATTCTCCTTCAGCTTTTATTTACCCACACACACACACACACACACACCAGGAATCACATAGGGAATTAGAAATGTTATACTGTAAAGGCTGCCCCCCCGATGAGCATTCATTTTATTATTAATGCCTGTACTCGAGTACACTTGCGTATTTACACTCTGCATTACAGCAGGGGGCAGTATGAATCTAGTTGCTGTGCAAGCCCCAATATACACAAAGAGAAGAAGAGAACAAGGAGGGTGAACTTCATGCTATTGGTAATATTATTGAGAAAACTACAGTATATGTGTATCGGCCGTGAGGGGGTGCGTGATGTGCACATGGAGATTTTAGAGGAGACAGATGACGGTGATGACGTCGTGTTCTCTACAGCGGTCCACTTCCTTCTTCATGTACGGTTCTGATTCAGGCTATGCTGGAGCACGTACGCTGATCCACGCCTGGGCGCAACACATGTCTGTTCACGTTAAAATGTTCTTTGGGGTCAGATGCGGTCCGGTCTGGCCCTGAATCCCCACGTATGAAAGGACAAACGTGCGCACACACACACACACACACACACACACACACAGTTCCATCACCTCGACCACACCTGGTGTGTATAAGTTGCATCGTGTGTGTTCTGGACCAGGTTCTGTTCTCGGTGCTGCTCAGTAACGAGTGTTTTTGTTGAATTAATCCAGTGATTAATGTGATCATAACAGCTGTCAGTGTTCATGCAGTGATGTACCGGTGATCCATGAGACTCCTGTTCGAATGATTTCACCTTCTTCATGTTAGTGATTTTATTATTCTGTTCATTTTTAAATCATCTCTCTTGTTTTTTTATGTGACCTCACATCCACTGTCTCTGGTTCATCTCAGGTGTAGAGCTGAGTGTTTGTGTCCGTGCGTGAGAACGCTCACGTGAACAACCTGACTCTTTAACCTTTGAACCTTATAGATATTAAACATTTAATGAGTGTGTTTTAGAAGTTACGCTGCGGTGATTCCTGTTGGAGTATTTTACAGAGACTGGACAGACGGAGGAATAAACAATCCTCAGCTCCAACCGGCGGTGAAGCGGATGAGGATGAGGATGAGGGTGTGTGAGGAATTCTGGGAAGGAGCAGTAATCTGTTCGGAAGCGGTCTCTCGACCCAGACGAACACACAGATGTTTTAAAAGCGTTAATCTAATCATTCTGCCAGGCCTCTTCCTTCACCTCCTCTCTTCGTCTTTCGCATGCTTCTTTTGGAAGGGAAGAAACAGGCTTTAATATTCCTCAGGAGCATCATGTCCTGTACAGATCCATCGGCTGCGCTTATTCACCCGTCTTTTAGTGGCCATGTTCCTGAGGACATGTGTAAATGCAATGAGGAGCTGCTTCATTAGAGAGGACACGGAGAAATCGATAGGAGGCTAAAAAAGTCAGGGAAGTGACAGAGATGAGGAGGAGTGAGGGAGACGCGGGGCTGCGGCTTGTTTATTATTCGTCTGTAATGAAACCCCTGCAGACGATCCATCCCAGCCGCTGCACACGCCACCTCCTGGACGGCGGATTAAACCTGATAAAATCCCAATAACATCGGATCTGTCTGTCTCACTCGTCTCTAATCTCTGTGCTGATTGGCTGTGCTCTCAAAGGGGCGGGAATGTGAAGGCGACAGTAACTGAAACTGTCATTTTTTATGAAGTAGAAAACATTTCTCTTAATTTAATTTTCATCCCGAATTTCAACGTATCCGTCCTGATGGCTCTCCAAATCATTGGAGATGAGTGCTATCCACCCACTTCCACCTGCACCAACTTCCACGTGCCCATGATTGTCTAGTCCTGCTGTGATTGATACGCGAGAGAGAGTATGATGGCTGTGGCATTAGCGGGATTCAAGCTTGCGATCTCCAGAGGATGGGGCAAATGCGTTACTGTTGCACCACTCAGGCGCTTAAAATATACCCACATGACAGTATTTAACTCCTCATATGTAGATTATTTATTAGGTGTAATAGTTTTGCATGAAACTTGCCTTACCTTATAAAATAAACCCCGGTCCCCATCAGTACCCTGCTATTTTATCATGTGTAGTGGAACGTTCATAAAGGTATTTAGATTATCTGGCGATTCAAGTCTGATCTCAGGACCTGATGCCGATCCTCACCGAGGTTCGTTATTACCTCGTAAACGTCGCAGACCCGCCGATGGCCTGCTGCAGCATCCTGCGGCTCAGACCGGCCGTTAAAATCCAGTTACCGAGCTAATGCTGCACTATACGCGAGTCTGCACAACGTCAGCTCTCTGGTAACAGCTGTACACACCAGGCTGCTTCTGAGAGAGACGGTTTACTGAGAGAACGAGGGAACGATAAGGCGAGAAAAAAGAGGAATGAAGAAGGAATGTGGTTTCCAGAATCTGCATCATAATCCACCTGTGTAAACATCATTTTTCATGGCAGGCAGCTGAGCAGAGAGCGAGAGCGGAGGAGTGCGGCGTGGACCCTGTGTGTCCCTGTGCTTCATAACATCTACGTCTTCAGACTCGTTACTGTTTATTAGTACTGGAGCACTATGGACATCACAGTTATAATAAACTGTGAAAATATTCATGCCGTGCTATAAAGCATTCATAAGGTACTATACAGGTATAATTAGTTCTAAAAATGCACTCCACTTCATATCAGTCTTCATTATGATTTATGAATTGCTAGTATGACTTATCACAAGCTGAGAGACCAGAACATTTGATTTTTAAAAGTCTATTTTAATAGTAATTATACCAGGGAGGATCCAACTCTATGTGATGTCTGTATGATTCTGCCAGGGTGTGTATTAACACTTATAATGCACTAATGATCTGCAGCAGAAAGCTTTAGACACAACTGATATAATGTGTTATAAACACTGTGTATAATGTGTCCTGTTAACAATTTCTGAATGCGCAAATGGTAATGCATTTGCACATATTATCACAACAACATGCATAATGCTTATGAAAGTATTATTATTACGTTATTATATAATTATATAATAATAAGTTATTAATTTATTCTTGGATGATTAGACATACAGTATAGACTTCATCGAAAGTGTTAATAAAGTGCTAATGATGATTCACTACATTAATAACACACTTCATTTCTACAGCACTGAGTCCTTGATAAGATTCTGTTCTAATCACAGTTCTATGGAACAGGAATGCTGTAACGCTTTACTTACAAGCAGTGTTCATAGGGCTACATAACACCTACATAAGCCCATCCTGATCACGGTCATTAACCTACAGAAACATTTATAACTGCTTACTCCAAAAGCAACCAGACGTCATAAGGGAAACTTGTCAGTTTTTGTGACAAAGTGGTTCTGAATCATATGACATAAGACTGTTATGACGCTTAGTAGAATTTCATTACAACCGGACGTTAAAAGCTGTTGTGATGAAACATCAATATCAATGGTTTTAAACCCTAATATAAAATCAGAGAAAATGTTCCAAACTGTTTATTACAGTGTCATAACAGTGCTGTAAGTGCTCACAAAACTCTTATTAACACAGTTTCATTTTAGATAATATTACCAGGATAGCATTCTTTCACCTCAGAAATATTGCCAAGATAAGAAATATATTGTCGCTAAACGAT
>JAOVVA010000037.1:36876261-36887676 GCA_028565275.1 Leiocassis micropogon
AGCTGCTTTGCGGCAATGACAATTGCTAAAAGCGCTATACAAATAAAATTGAATTGAATTGAATTGAATTGAATTTTAGTCTGCTCTTGACATTATTATAGCGCTTTTATAATTACTCATACAAATCTTATAAGCAGACATGAGTCTTGGCTTAGGAATAAGACTTTATCAATTTTTATTGTTGCTCAAGTAGGCTTTTGACACTCATATCAAATAAAATATAAATATATTTGTTTATTATTGTGCCATAACACTGTCGTAAGTGTTTATAAAGCTCTTATTAATTAGGCAGTGTATAAACAGAATAAAAACAATAAACAGCTGTCTGTATATTTTAGCTCCACTGTTATAAGTTAACATTGCCACAACTCTTACACACAGACATCAGAACTCTCGATCGCAGACATGGAGTGAAGTGTTCATGTAGGCTTATGACACTTATGTCAGAAAAACCTTTAAAAACTTATCAAACAGTGTTCATAAACTTGTTATTGTACTGTTAGTGCATGTTATAGTGTAAGTAATTTATTATAAATGCTTACGTAGGCTTATGTTTTGTCTATTATATAGAGTTTATGTCATAAGGCATTATGATCAGGCTGAAGGAGTATTATCTTATTGTTTGTGTGAGTTATAACAGATAATATCAGCTATTTTCTCTTCATATGTGTGTATTATAACTTACTGTATAGACCATGGAGTTGGCGGTAAAGTCTCAGGTTCAGTGTAGACCCGCAGCTGAAGCAACAGCAGGTATAATGTTTGTGTGTAGTGTTTATTAAAGTGTATTATATGCAGTGTATAAACTCAGCGTGAGGTTTCAGAGGTCTGAGTGACAGGTGACTCCTGCGTTTACTGTCACATGCCACATAGACGGGTGAAATACGTCCCCACTTTACTTTAATGAGAATTTCATAAAGCCTGCGTCTCGTCCGTGCCAAGAAATCAGACATTTCACCGCTGGTCTTTCGATTTTCTGCACAGCGTTACGCTGGCGGCCCGAGACAGGCCAGTGGAGCACATCTCTCACACACACACACACACACACACACACACACACACACACACACACACACTCTGTAAACTGGCTTTCATACTGTTTGCTCTTATAAAATATTTAGCCTTGCTGCAACTGTAAAATATTTTAAAAGGTCACATAAGACGCTAAAAAGCCCGAATAAGACTTTATGTTGTTTTTAAACTGAGCAGGAGCTGAAAGGTGTACATTTGTCAAAAATGACACTGATCCCGACGTGATGAAATCCACAGGAAGTGCTATTCTCCACGGACCAGGACGTCTGAGATGAGAGGGAGGATTAAGTGAAGAAAAAGGTGTTTCAGTCGTTCTCTAAACTGTCAATCATTAGTCTCTCTGATGCAGAGCTGAAATGGATTTAACACAGATCTCTCACAACGCTTTTCCACGGAAACAAATCCGTCTCCGAACAGGGAAGTGGGCGGAGCTAGCAACAGACTGCTGCTTATTATTATCTTCACTTTGATATTATATATATATACAGCACGTGTGTGTAAGTTTTACCTCTGACCTGTTACAAAATGTACAATGCACTGACACTGGAGACTCCTTCCATTAATGTTAAGCATACTATACACGTCCCTGTGGAAGGGCTGTTACTATAGAAACGATAACACGTTATAAGGAGTGCATTAATATAAACACCTTCTGATGTGTGAATGTACCAGTGCTGTGGTGTGAACGGCTGTAACAGGCAGGTAAATGAGGTATAACTGAGAACACCAGGAGTTCGTTAAGCGCCCAGCTGTAATTAGTTTGTGGGGTTTTAGACGCTAACTGTCGTCGAGCAGACGAAGAGGCTGTGGGTCTCAGAGATGAGCTGAGTCCAGGCCCGGCTGTCCAATGCCACGTCGGTGGATTTATGGTGTTGGGAAGCTGCGCTGTACGTCGGACTGGGTCAAGGCCAGTGTTATCCAACTCACACACCTGACGAGATAAGGCCGCTCTATTGCGTTCACACCATCAGCATCATTAAACTCTTTCTGTTCATTAATATCATGATTTATGAAGCATCAAAAATCCAGAAGATTCATATTTATTCATTATATAAACTGTTTAGATTCCAAATTATAGAATATAGCTGGAATATAAGTTCAGGTCAGGTCTTAATTCCCACAGAATTGCCAAGCAGCAGTTATAGCAGAACGGTCCTGATCCCACATAACTTTAGGCAGATCACCTACAAGTAACTGGCCAATCAGGACGCAACATCTTAAGAGCCAAAAGCCGCTAGCCAATTAGGACACAGCACTGTAATACCCTCCCCCAAAAAGCTGGCCACTCAGGACGCAGCATTTTAAGCACCAAGAGCTTACAGCTGGGGCGGCGGTGGCTCAGTGTGTTAAGGCTCTGAGGTCCTGATCAAATGGTCGGCGGTTCGAGTCCCAGCTCCACTGTTGGGCCCTTGAGCGAGGCCCTTAACCCTGTCTGCTCCGGGGGCGCCACACCACGCTGACCCCTGACTACTTACCAGAAGCTGGGACATGCGAAAAATAGAGAAGTTCATTATGTAATGAATAAAGACTGAACTGAAAAGCAGCTGGCCAATGAGGACGCAGCACTGTAAGATCCGCCCACACAAGCGATTTGGATCAGAACAGCCAATGAAAAACTGTAGCAGTGACGATACGGAATAAAACTGATTAGTGAAAGTGAAGAATAGTGGATATATTTGGTAAGTTCTGCCTTTGAGGTCAGTTTTTGGTTTGAAATCGCTTTTATTCAGTTTAATAACTCCACATGTTTCTCCCTCAGGTGATGAGGCTGAGACTGACGTGTGAGACGCTGAGACTCAGAGTGAGAACTTACGTGTATCTCTACAGAATCATAGGACTATCTGATCATTCTGATTCATACACATTCACATTTCATACAAACGTCCATAATTACTTTTGATTGTGTAAAGTGACAATGACAACTGTTAAAAGCGCTGTACAGCATTGAGCATTGAGTTGAAATGAATTGAATAGAATTCAGCAGTAATGTGGTTTTTCCACCAGTAGCAGCAGAGGGAGGAGGATCATGTTGTTAGAGGTCCTGGAATTAGAGGTGCTGGAGAGAGACAAATATTACTGACTCTATAAATTAGAGTATAAATGGGTATAAAACTGATTGAAATTTCAATTTTGCTTGGTTTTATAATAGTCTAGAACTCTGTTGTGTAACAGACGGTAAAACTCTCCTGAGAATCTGGTACAAAGGAAAGACATTCAGCAGAGAGACACACACTAGTGTGTAAGAGATCAGCTTTCTTTTTATTTTTATTTATTTTTGTTGCATTTCACATCTTCAGACATCAGACATTCCACAGACGGTTGTGTAAAAGCAGCTCGGTGGCATCGCGCTGGAGAAGCGTCAATCAGGAGATCATCAGAACATCCTGCACATTATCTTTTCTTCTATGTGAAGTATTTTACTGTTTTTTTAAAGACAGATGGATAATTTAATGTGAGCCGTTTCACTGTAACACACTCACGTGATTCTGTAGCCGAGCTCGAGCTGCTGTTTAACAGCTGGACGTTATGGGAAACTACGACGACGATGAACGTGACCTTCAGTGTATTTGTGAGAATTTGCAATATTTGCCAAGATTAAATATCAGTATCAGCTTTTTTAAATAGATACACAGATAGATATATATTTATATGCTCTCTTAAATTAGATTCTCAATAAGATAGTATTTGTTTACCAACTGTGATGTTTTCTGTGACGACAAGGTAAATTAACATAAGACCATAAATAATAATAATAATCATAATTATAATAATAATAATAATAATAATAATAATAATAATAATAATAATAACACAGATACATTTAAAAATAGGATAGTTACTGATCAAATCTTCGCGTCAGCCTTACTGAGACATTGTCGGGTGAGAAGTGCTTGTGTTCTAGTCTTTTCTGTGAATTCCGCACATCCACTGGTATATGATTTATTACTTTTGAACCTGGCTTCCTTTAAAGTCCTTCAAAGCATCCTGTGTCCTTTAGAAGCTCCAGAGGCTCCATGTTTGACAGAAATGATCTGATGGTACTGAGGGGAAGGAGAAGGTGCGAAACAGGAACAGAAAGTACACACAAACAAACACAGATCGATTTTTACATCACAGGACAGGAAGCTGTACGAGTCATGAACAAGACAACACACTGGACAATACTCAGGACAATACTCAGGACAACACTCAGGACACACAGACATGAACAAGACACACAGACACGGTCTTTGTTGATACGAGCAGCTCAAATCAGATTTATAGGCTTTGATTACGAGTGCGTTATTAACGTAATGTGTTCTGTGTTATGAACAAACAAAAGGTCCATGTGAGACCGGAGGCGTGCATCAGGACCGTCATCTCAAATAAAAGGTCACGCAAGCTCAAGGTTTTTACCCTCATGTGGTCATGTGAAGCTCTGAGGATAAATAAAGACCACGAACATTAACATAAGCACCTATGTGAGTGTGTGTGTGTGGAGCGGAGTGATGTATTTACAGCATTTTACTGATTCAGGCTTTAATAATTAAATAACCTGCGTTAATTTTCATTAAGATCAAGACTAAATGGTGGAGTGAGCATCACGCTGTGCTCTCTCTCTCTCAGTGAAGATATGTTAACTTTGTGATTTTTTTAGGAAACTCAGCCCTGGTTGGAGAGTATGGCAAGCAGGTACAAAGGGAAAAATGAATGTCCACATCAATCTTAAGATTAGGAAAGAGAAAATGTAGACAATTCGAAAGCAAGGCAAGACACAAGAGCAGTGTGAGATAATAATTAAAAAAAATTATTAGCATATGTCTTTATATAAACATGGACTTTTTGGACATGCAGACGTGGACCTGATGGCGCATTCTGCTCATGTATTAATGAGTGACTCAATTAGTGATTAGCTACAGCTTTGTGATGCATGTGATGCAAATGAGCTTTGATGCATAGTGAAAGCACAAACATATATCCAGCCCTCAGAATCTAAAAGTTGGATATAAGAAATAAATCAGACTTGCGCTGCTCTGTGAACAAAGAAATGTACCACAGCTGGACAGGAACTTGAAGCTTGGATCTAGAGGTTTTGGTTCCTTTAAGGACCTGTATAATGTGATACTTCTTTTCCATCTGCTTGCTCTTCCTGGTTTTCATGCTTTTTGCCTTTTTGTCTGTCCCTTGCTACCGGCAGCCGCAGCCCTCCACCACCATATCCTGGTAGTTTTTCAGGACCACACGGTCTTCCTGGTCCAGATACAGAAGTGCGATGGGACTGAGGGCTGTGGGCACACAGCAGGCTCGAGGCACAGCTCCGTTAACCGAGTTTAGCAGGGTCTGCACCATGGCGTGGCTGGACGAGTTCATGTGGTCACTGAGAGGAAAGCGGCACTCGCCCAGACAGAAGAAGGCATCGTAACCTGATGGTGCTACTATCCATTTCTTCCACCCAACCTCCGTGAAGTCCACATAGAGGGGATGACGGCGGCATCGAGAGCGGGACAGGCGTTTCAGCTTTGCTGCTCGACCTCCGTTATTTCTCTTTACCCGTTTGTCTGTCCAGATGTCACGCCAGCTTACCTGCGACCCCTGGCCTTTGAGCTTTTTAGCCTTGTTACCTCCCCTCCTACCCCTGGGGGTCTTCTTCTTTCCAAATGGAATGAGTGGTTCACTGCGTCCGTCATGACTGTAAGTGACCAGTAGTGGTCTCTGCCGTGCCCAGCTGTAGTCGTCTTCACCTGCAGACCGGCGCACTCTCAAGTGTCCCTCTGAGTCCATGTCCTCCACAGTGTGACTGCTATTATCTGCGCTCACTTCCAAGATAAAGGTCATTGTCCCTAACTGCTGAAACAGTTTTGCATTCAAAGAAAAGGCCTCCCAAGACCCAGAGGGCTCTCTAACTAGTTGCCGTGAATGCAGAAGTTTGGGCTCAGAGTCGCCACCAGAGACATATAGGCTGACGGTGTGAGGCTTTAAAGCCCGGCGTGCTCCTCCACGCAGAAAACGCAGCTCTGCTGAGACCACATTCTCATAGGTAGGTATAGAGGACAGGTTAAATGCTATATGGATCCTGTCACTCCTCCCAACAGGGTCGTGAAGGTCTGAAGACACTGCAATGGAAGAGAAAATTTTAAACAGTTCAAATAGAATCTGGGGTAATTATACACCAACTGGACACTCAGTCTAGAATCTTAAACCATAGAGTCAGAGTTGAGTCCAGAGTATGTAGCTGTAGAGTCAGAGTCATGCCCAAGGTCTAATCCATCCAATCCACTCTGGAGTTGAGTCCAGAGTCACAGGTCACAGGTCCAATTCCTGAGCCATAAATTCAGAGCTGAGTAAATAGTCTGAGTCCAGATTTCTAAAAGTGTCTCATCCAGTGAAGTTTCTACAATGAACATTAGTATTTACTACAAAGTTTGCTTTTAAATACATTAGTCACAGGTTGGCGGAAAATTCAGGTTGTCAGGTACAAGTCTGAATCGAGTCAGACAGAACAGGGCCTCAGGGAATTCGGGATTTAAATCCATGTGTAAAAGTCCTAAATGTCCAAGCTGTATTCTAGTAAAAGGGAATTAATAAAATAATCAGGACCCTGTGTGTATGAACAAGCCTTACCTGCATGGTGGAAACTGCGGACTGTGTTGGCACCTTGTACATGCTCCACAGGGAAGCTGAACTCTGGATCTTCTACTAGGTGGTACTGCTGAGTATGGAAGCGATAGAGGTCCAAGAGATACTGAGGTACCACTGCTCCTTGGCGAGGGTTAGGATAAGAATGTAGGCCCAGTCGGGTCAAGAGGACATTCTGGATGATCTGGGCCAAACTGGGCTGTAGAGATATTCTTGGGTTCCCATCAGAGTAACTGGAATCCCCCTGTTGACCTGACAAGGCTGGAGGTAGCAGCAGGGTCATCAGAACCAGAAGACTAGCAAGGAACATTGTGGACCTAGAAGAAGGAAATCAGAATATGTGTACTTTAGCAAAACCATGACCTACTGACAGTGAAGGAGTACAAGAAAAAGAATGTTACAATGATTTTGTAAATTAACTGAATGTTATATTGGTGTACTGGAATTGACTGTACATGATAGGCAGCACAGACAAGTCTGATACATAATGACACTCATTTAAAGTGTTTAGAATAAGTCTAATTTACATATCAAATGTTACCCTTGTAGTGCAATGCACCTTTAGCGAAAGAATCAGCACCCTCTTCTGTAGGCTCTCACCCTTTATTTAACCTCCCGGTCTTGATATATTGCACTATATCTACAGATTTACAGCGTTTGTCTCACTAGTTACATGTAACCATAAAACTGTACCTTGGTATGGTTCTTTTGCAAATTTATTGATGTTTATTGTCAGCAACAGTAACTGCAGAAACAGCAGCAGAGGGAAAAGCCTGGGCAGAGCTGAGGATATGGCTGTATGGTGTGATTTAGGACCTCACGTATGTCCTGTTAGTCCAGTTCTCTGCTAGAGAGGTCAGTAGGAAAGGAAATAAAAATAAAGCTGTGATATCCTCCATCTCCATATGGAGTCTTTGGAGTTGCAGTACTCTGCTTTACTTTCTCTTCAGCGGTTGTGCAATGTAGTGTTATCTTGTTTTCAGGTGGAGTTTAGCCACATATAACACCTCGGAAGATCTTTATTGTGATCTGTTATGATGACTGCCATAAATTTAATGTGTTTAACAGCATTCATTCCATCAAACCTCAATTAGCAGGAGCTTTTTATGGTTTTATCATGTAATGTTCACATTTAGATTTACACACCTTTCATATTATCATGCTAGATTTGAGGAGTTATGGAGAAGATAAAGTGCAATCGACCTCAAATTAACCTGGCAATAAAACAAATACACAAACAATGTACTGAGTACAAGTGCTGAACTTTGGTCCTTATCGTATCTGTAATGCCATCAGTGCTAAAACAGCAAACAGCTTTGAAATGATAACAAGCACAAAGGTGTGAAGTAACTGCTATAGCATCCGAGTCTGAGATCAGACAGGAATAAAAGCTGTAAAGAAACACTGAAATGGATAATCAACAGCAGACCGATGGAAAAAAAGACCTGGATTATGCCTTTATTAAACTGAATGTTTTCAGTTGTACTGTACACCACTGATGCTGATTCCTGCTCTCTGAGAAGGTGTTGATTAATTCTCTACAACAACAGCTCTGACAATAGTGCAGGTTTATATTAATGCACTCACTCTGATATGTTATGGTCTCCATAGTAACAGTTCATTCACAGCAACGTGTACAACATACGCTCCACTGATAATAAACTGTTGATATGGTGAGATTTTGTATTTATTTAACATTTATGGAAGGAGTGTCAGCACCTCATATTATTAAGAGAGAAAAGAGAGACTGTCGAGGGAATGACAGTTACCATTGGCAACATGCTTGTTCCAGGTAATCTATTGGCTTGTGTTCATGTATGAGCTTTTAAATGATTTTCCATGAAATTAACTAAGTCTCGACTGCTTCAGATTCTGTCTCTGTTCAGACTGAAACTGATCCTAATTATTATTAGTGTTGCATCACCTGTATTATCTCACAGTCGTATTCTTCTTCTTTTTTTATTACACTTCTTCTGTACAACTACAGTAGTCCTGTACCATTTGTCATAGACCCATGAATGAGGTATCAAATCGTGCGGCTTATTCGGAAATGGGGTGTTATGACTTTTCCAAGGAGTGGGGGGCCCCGTAAAATTTTCAGGCCAAAAATCCCATAGACTTAACATTGAGACCAACTTTGATGGATTCTAGCACAGAGCAAGATATTTGTAGAAATATAAAATTTACCACATTTGAAGAGGCATGCAAGCTGTGTGAGAACATACACCGCAAGAGGGTATAAGCGGTACACCTGGGGTGCAAGAGGTGCCCAAATTTTCCCCATTGACATATAATTGTGAAGGTACTCCCAATTAAAACATATAGTGCTCACAGTTGCATTTCCTGCAATGGTAACTTCCATAGGAACTTTGAAACTGAACCTAACTGTGGATCCTATTGTCATAGCGACATGGGGGTGGGCTAGCAACATGCTAATCATGTTAGCATCATGTAAGCAACTTGCTACTCTCACAGGGTGCGGATGGGTGGTTGGTAGATAGACTAATGGATGGAATGATGATTTGGTGAATTGATGGATGGATGGATCGATGGATGGATGGTGGGAAAGGTTGATGGGTGAAAGGTTGGTTGGATGAATTTCTGGATGTATGGAGGGAAGGATGTATGGATGTATGGATGACTGCATGGATGGATGAATGGAAGGATACATGGACTAATGGATGGATGGTTGAATGTATTTCTAGATGAATGGAATGATGATTGAGTAAATAGATGGATTGAATATATGGATGAAGGAATGGATGGATGGAAGAATGGATGGATGGTGAGAAAGATGATGGACGGTAGGTTGGTCGAATGAATGTCTGGATAGAGGGATGGAAGTGTGGATGAACTGTTGGTTAAATTAAATTTTGGATGGATGGAAGAATGTCTGGATAGAAGAAGAGATAGAAGGACATATGGACTAATGGATAGTGGGATAAATGGATGGATGGAAGGTTGAATGAACGCGGTAATGGATAGATGTATGTATGTATGGATGGATGGATGCCAGGTGGGATAAATGAATAGATTGAAGTTTGGTTAAACGAATGATGGTTGATGGGCCAAGGGTCCTGGCTGCAGGGAGGTTGAGAAGTCGGGGATCAGCGCGGGGGTACTGCTTGTCTGTCCCAGACTATGTGTCCCTCCCTGACTGCATGTCTGTCCCTGACTGCGTGTCTGTAATTGATTGCATGTCTGTCCCTGACTATGTGTCTCTCCCTGACTGCAAGTCTCTCCCTGACTACATGTCTGTCCCTAATTACGTGTCTATCCCTGACTGCGTGTCTCTCTCTGACTACGTGTCTCTCCCTGACTACGTGTCCCTCCCTGACTGCATGTCCCTCCCTGACTGCGTGTCTCTCCCTGACTGTGTGTCTATCACTGACTGCTTGTCTCTCCCTGACTGTGTGTCTATCACTGACTGCTTGTCTCTCCCTGACTGTGTGTCTGTCTCTGACTCTGTGTCTCTCCCTGACAACGTGTCTGTCTCTGACTACGTGTCTCTCCCTGACTGTGTGTCTGTCTCTGACTGCGTGTCTCTCACTGACTACGTGTCTGTCTCTGACTACATGTCTCTCCCTGACTGTGTGTCTGTCTCTGACTATGTGTCTCTCCCTGACTGTGTGTCTGTCTCTGACTACGTGTCTCTTCCTGACTGTGTGTCTCTCCCTGACTATATGTCTCTCCCTGACTGTGTGTCTGTCTCTGACTGCGTGTCTGTCCTTGATTGCATGTCTATCCTCAACTATGTGTCTCTCCCTGACTGTGTGTTTGTCTCTGACTACGTGTCTCTTCCTGACTGTGTGTCTCTCCCTGACTATATGTCTCTCCCTGACTGTGTGTCTGTCCCTGACTGTGTGTCTCTCCCTGACTGCGTGTCTGTCTCTGACTGCGTGTCTCTCCCTGACTGTGTGTCTGTCCCTGACTGCGTGACTCTCCCTGACTGTGTGTCTGTCTCTGACTGCGTGTCTCTCCCTGACTAAGCTGTCAGACTGAACCTGACTGCAGTGGTCCTCAGTCCTGACCCACTGCAGGGAGGTTCAGGCTGACCCTGGATCAGGAGGAGGAATTAATCAAACACACACACACACACACACACACACACACGCACACACACACACAGGAGCGAGGCTCATGTCGGGGCTGTGATGTAGGAATGTAGAGTTTATCACTCGCCCTCCGTCTGCTGTTTCTCCTCCTTGCTCCCTGTCTCTTATCGCTGCTACTCTACTTCCTCTTACGTGTTTTCTTATAAAATGGGTATTAGCATTGTTCAGAAGGGGACTGGAACACACACACACACAGTACATGTCTCAGGAGTGTGACAGAGAGACACTTTTTCCTATCTTGTTTATATTTTTATTATCAGTGGAAATGCAACAGGTATGAACGCAGTTTGTGAGTTTATTGTGTGTGTGTGTGTGTGTGTGTGTGTGTGTGTGGTGTGTGTGAGCGGTGTGTGAGCAGTGTGTGTGTGTATGCGTGTGTGTGTGTGTGTGTGAGCGGTGTGTGTGTGTATGTGTGTGTGTGTGAGAGTGTGTGTGTGTGAGCGGTGCGTTTGAGCGGTGTGTGTGTGTGTGTGTGTGTGTGTGTTGTGGCTCCATCACTCCAGTTTATAATCACTCTCAGTTACATGTGTGTGTGGAAACTTTTTATAATCTCATATAAACTGTCATTATTTTTTTGTTCTCTACACACACACACACACACACACACACACACACACACACACACACACACAGTCTGTAGTGAATCTGTAGT
>JAOVVA010000037.1:36887776-36900713 GCA_028565275.1 Leiocassis micropogon
GTGTGTGTGTGTGTGAGAGAGAGAGAAGTCCAGAAGAACTCTCATGTCTCTGAACACCGACACTGTGGAGCGGCGCCGCAACATCTCCGTTTTACACTCTGGAGACTTTACACGATTAAATACACAAATATTCCCTCTCTCTCTCTTACACACACACACACACACACACACACACACACACACACACAGACACACATAACACACACACACACACATGGAGCTGTACCTGTATGTATTTATTGCCTCTCTCGTTATTCATTACTCACTTTAACCCTTTGGAGAGGTTACGAGTGTGTGTGTGCTTCCTGATCACTGTGTGTCAGATGAATATAACAGAAATAAATCTGAATCTTAAGAGAGAACCCGAAGAGAGACAAGTGAGGAGAGACAAGTGAGGAGAGACAAGTGAGGAGAGACAGGTGATGCCGAGTTCACTGAGGAAATAGCCGTGAAGATCCTGAGAAGAAAATGTGAGGAACTTCCTGATGGAGTCTGAACTTATGACCTGTGATTGTGTGTGTGTGTGTGTGTGTGTGTGTGTGTGTGTTTACTCACGCCCAGGTGTGGTGGTTGGTTTGAAGAGTCCATGGTTTGTCCGTGAGCGTTACACACAGCTTCCTCTCGTGGACGTGTCGGTGCTGAGGCTCAGCTGGGTGTCTCGGTCAGGGTGTATGTCGGAGCTGGTGGGACGGCGTGGGGTTCGACTTCATGACGGATCGACAGACAGAGAGACGGAGGGACAGACGGCTCACACGCTCATCCTGTCGTCTGCTTCCCTTTAAAGTGTTCCCCTGGCGTTCCCCGTGCCCCGGAGCGCCGCTGCCTTCCTGAGCACCTGATCCAGACACGAGACCGAACCCGAGCAACCAGAGGAAACTTCTCACTCACCGGCAAAATTCCCTGGTTTTGTAGCTGCGTCTCTCCTTTCCTCTGTCTGTCTCTTCTCTTTTTTCACTCTCCTCCCCCTTTTTCCTCTCTCTCTCTCTCTCTCTCTCTCTCCAGCTGGTAAACTCAGTTAAACTCTAATTGACTTTCCTGTCCATTCAGATCCTCCCTGATAGTGATGTCACCAACACAGAGGCCCCCTCCTTCACCCTTACACACACACACACACACACACACACACACACACAGAAAAAGAGAGAGAGAGAAGGTCAGGACAGAGTCAGATACACACTGAGTAAATCAGGTTGTCTGTTCGCTACTTCACACTTGTCTCCTGTTGTCGGAAACCAGAGTGAGATAAAGTGAGATATGGAGTGAGAGCAGGACAGAGTGAGGAGAGCTGAATAGAGAGAGAGAGAGAGAGAGAGAGACGATCAGAACTCATCCGTCTGAGTGTTTACTGTGGACGGAGAAATGACAAACTGAGCAAGTTAGCGAGATTAATTCAGTGTCTGAAGCTGGAGGAACCAGACATCCATCAAAACTAGAAATGAAACGTCTGTGAGAGAGACAGACGGAGAGAGAGAGAGAGAGAGATGGAGAGATGGAGAGGAGGCTCAGTCGACCTTCACGTAGGTCGAAGCGCATTAGTATGCATCTGACAGGACAATGAGAAAGCGTCTCTAACCTCGACGGCGCAGATTGGATTGCCTCTGGTTGAATCACGCACTCTCCCGTCCTCCGTCTTCACTCCACCCTCCTTAATGCACACGATCCCTCATTCCCTCGCTTCACCCACAATGGGACGAGTGCGTCAAGAGGCTGCAGGGTTTGATGGATTCTGACAGGCTGCTTTTTTCTCCTCTGAATGAAAAAGTCCGAGGGGATTAAAATGAATAAACGAACCTGAAAGATACAAACACACCCTCGAGTGAACCAACTCGACTCGCTCGCACGACGTCACTGATCAGGTTACGCCAGAAACTTTTTGAACCACAAAGTCAAGTCACTTTCAGTCGTCTCGGGAAATGACAAACTTTAAAGCGTTTAAATCTATTGAAGTTCCTCTGCATGTCCTTCTGCAGGAACTTCGCAAAGTTCTACACCGACACGGGACAGTCTTTATCTCCTGATTGCCTGACTACAGCGTGTAAACACTGCAACGTACACGTGCAAGCAAAACCTGTGACTCATCCGAGTCTGTCCGAAGGTTTACACACACACACACACACACTCACACACACACACACACACACACACACTCACACTCACACACACACACACACACACACACACTCACACTCACTCACACACACAGTATGTGCAATTTTATTTAAATTAGGATGTATAGTTATTTATATATTTACAACCAAATTTTTGTCATTTACAGCCATTGAATCCTGCGCTCTGATTGGTCAGAAGGTGTTGATTAATTCTCTGTAACAGCGGCTCTGACACAGGTTTATATTAACGCACTCGCTCTAATGCTTTATCATTACCATAGTAACAGCTCATTCAAAGGGTAATTCATTAAATTCATTTCTTTTATTTAATTCTAACCCCTGATGTAAGGAGAAATCAGTTTATGTAACATGTATGGAAGGAGTCTCCAGTGTCAGCGCTATAAGTAAGTTTTCCCACATCTTCAGGACAGAGGAGTTAACGCTGCTCTCTGGTTTCTCCAAAACACAACTTGTACCAAAGCACACTCCTTCACACTCTCACACACTTCTTCTCCATTTCACTCCATTTGTCTCTCGCTTTTTCTCTCACTGTCTCAGGACAGGATGAACAGGGATCAGCGTTGCGTTCTGATAGGATTTCCAAAGTGCATTTCTGCAGAGATAAGATTCCTTTCTCCTGAGATCACTGTATTTACAGAGAGAGAGAGAGAGAGAGAGAGAGAGAGAGAGAGAGAAATGGTAGGTGATGCTCGTTCCCCCTCACTGACCCTCTGTGAGACAATGTGAGGCCACTGATTTCCTCTAAAAACTTCACATGGTGCCAACACCACCAGCCTGTTCATCAAACACACACACACACACACACACACACACACACACAAAACACTGTCGGGACACACACCCTTTTCCAGATCACATACCAATGATATCATAAGAGAAAATATCAAAGAAACGTTTGCTGGGTGGGCAGACATGGACCAGTGTGTGTGTGTGTGTGTGTGTGTGTGTGTGTCCTTAATTATTGCATTCATGCTGTTTAATGTTTAAGCTTACGGGATTATCAGCAAGACTAGCGCTGACACCAAAGTCCTGAGAAACTCTGGATGATTTTATCTGTTTGATTTTACTGATTACTCTTTACTTTACTTTATTTTTACTTCACTCACGCTCAGTCTCACTCCTAACCTCCAGATCAGTGTTCCAGAGAACATTAGGGGCACTATTCTGCTCTAGATAGACAGAGCTCTAGGAGAAACTGTACATATTTCACTTTTTCAGCTTTAGAGTCTGACTCATAGTGAGAGAAGTGTATGATGATGTTCAGAGACATTTATACATTAACCAAAGGGTTCACTCACAATGAAAGAAAACTGACTTATTTAACTTAATAAGTGATCAGTCGAGTTGGGAATAAAGCACAGCTACTGTAACTACAAGACGTTTTCAATGCATTAATCTAATCATCTCTCAACTCGGCCACTAAGGTTGCACAAACCAGTGTAGTCATCGTGTTGGTCTCAAGCCTGAATAAATGAGGACAGTTGCGTCAGGAAGGGCATCCGATGTGAAACATGTGCCTAATCGATATGCAAATCATGAAAAAGATTTTAAAACCAGACTGGTCGAGGCCTGGGTTAACAACGACTGCCTCGGGTGACGCCAGCAGGAGATCTGTGGAAATTGGGCTACTGCTGACCGAGGAACATAGAGAAAGAGAGGAGCCAGTCGTGTCAAGAAAGAGAGGGAAATAAGGAACGGTAGAAACGTAAGGGTTAAAATATAAACTTTGAATATTGGCACTATGACTGGTAAAGGAAGAGAGAGCTAGCTCATGTGATGGAGCGGAGAAAGGTAGATATACTGTGTGTACAAGAGACCAAGTGGAAAGGAAGCAAGGCTCAGAACATTGGAGGTGGGTTCAACTAGTAAAGCACTTTGGTGTAGATAATAAGAGAAATGGTGTAGGTCTGATACTGAGGGAAGAGTTTATCAAGAGTGTAGTGGAAGTGAGGAGTGAGTAGTGGGAGTGTCTGATAGAGTGATGAGTGTGAATGTAGTATACGCTCCACAGGTGGGACGTGATGTGAAGGAGAAAGAAGATTTAGGAGTGAGTTAGACAAAGTGGTAATGAGTGTCCACACAGAAGAAAGATTGGTGATTGGAGCTGACCGTAATGGGGACATTGCAGAAGGGTACAGGGGTGATGAGGAGGTGATGGGTAGGTTCGGGGTCCAGGAGAGAATGTGGAAGAACAGATTATTATATATTTCACAAAAAGGATGGAAATGGCAGCAGTGAATACATATTTTTAGAGGAAAAAGGAACACAGGGTGACATACAAGATTGGTAGAAGATGTAATCAGGTAGACTACACTATCTGCTGTGTAGAGGATGCAATCAGAGGGAGATTAGAGACTGAAGGTGGTTGCCGGAGACATCAGATGGTGGTCTTCAGAATGAACTTTGAGATTCAGATGAAGAAAATGAGAGTGAGGACTGAACCCAGGATTAGATGGTGGCAGTTGAAAAAGGAAAATTTAATGTGAAATTCAGAGAGGAGGTGAGTCAGGTAGAGGGTAGTGGTGAAGAGATAGTGACGACTGGTCAGCTTCTGCAGAAGTGTTAAGGGAGACAGACAGGAAGGTATTTGGCATGACATCACCACAGAAAGGACGATAAGGAATATTGGCAAATATAGGAGAGTAGACAGGAGTATAAGGACATGCAATGTAAGGTGAAGAGGGAAGTGGCAAAGGCTAAGGAACATGTGTATAGTGAGTAGAGTGAGAAGCTAAACTCAAAGGAAGGACAAAGGATTTATATCGATGGGCCAGACAGAGAGACCAAGTGGGGAAAGATGGACTACAGACGAGGGTGATAAAATGTACTGACAAGTGAACATTGACATCCAAATGACATTTCAGTGGAGACATGGAAATGTATAGGAGAGATGGCAGTGAAGTTGCTTACCCAATTATTTAACAAGATCTTAGAAAGTGGGAGGATAACTGATGAGTGGAGGAGAAGTGTTTTAGTTCCAATTTTAAGAACATGGGAGATGTACAGAGCTGCAGCAACACCATGAAGTTATGGGAAAGAGTAATGAAAGCTAGGTTGAGAAGAGGGGTGATGGCATTCCAAGTAAGAGCACCGCAGATGCCATGTTTGCTTTGGGAATGTTGATAGAGAGTATCAGTATAGAGAAGGTCCGAAAGAGTCCCATTGTGTGTTTGTAGATCTAAAGAGAGCGTATGACCCCGAGAGATTGCATGAGGAAGTCAGGAGTGGCAGAGAAGTATGTGAAGGGGGTGTTACGGCGGTGAGGTGTGCCGTAGGTACGACCGACTGGTTTAAGGTGGAGGTGAGACTGTACCAGAGGTCGGCTCTTATCAGGTTGAAAGGAGTCTGGAGAGGTGGAGGGATGCACTGGAGAGGAAGGAGCATGACAGAGTGTAAATGAGAGAGAGGCGGAGAATTAGAAATAAGTACATTAGAGGGACAACGCAGGTAGACAGTTTGGGGACAAAGATTAAGAGGATAGATTAAGATGGTTTGGACATGTGCAGAGGAGGAATGAGGGGAATATCTGGAGGAGAATGTTAGAGATGGAGCTGCCATGAAGGAGGAGAAGAGGAAGGCCCAAGAGGAGGTTAATAGATGTGGTGAGAGAGGACATGCAGGAGGTTGGCGTGACAAGAGAAGATGTGGCAGACAGAGTTAGATGGAGACAAATGGTCTGCTGTGGCGACCCCTAACAGGAGCAGCCGAAAGAATAAGAATAAGAATATAATCGCCTTTCATAGATATAGGTTCATATTCAACATGGAGTTAAGAGTATGTCTAAAGAAGTGAGACAGAAGTGAGATTGAGCCTAAAGGGGTGAGACAGGTCAAGATGAAGTCTAAAGGGGACAAGGGGATGAGACAGGAACAAGATGGACTCTGAAAGGGGTGAGACAGAGTAAATATGGAGACTGTAAGCTATCAAATCCTTTTTGAGGTCTTTACATTGACTTCAGCTTCATTCTTGCATTTCTTTAACCATTTGTATTTGCAAAAAGAAAGACATATATTTATTTACACACCTCTTCTCGAGCCTAAAACACATCCGCCCCACTGGCAATGCAGTATGTGACACAGTGTGAGAATTTATTTATACATTTTTATTTAAAAACATAATTTAAATTAAATCCATATAAATGGCTTGTTACATGGAAAACATTATCTGTGTATTAGCAGTTTATCTCTGTTTTGCATCATCTATTCTAGAAAAAACCTCCTCCAGTGTCATTTACGCAGTTATTACAGCAGTTATTAAGCTAATGTGTTTGACTAAACAACATTGTGTCCTGGTGTGATGAAACTGAATCACCTGCTGGAATGCAGCGTGACTCATGACTCCGAGGCTGCAATCAGTGTTTTATTCCCTATCGTGTGTTAATAAAATAATAAAGCAATCTCATGTGCTGCGTTTATGATTCCCCTTTACATTCCTGTGTGTGTGTATGTGTGTGTGTATGAGTGTGTGTGTATGTGTGTGTGTATGTGTGTGTGTGTGTGTGTGTGTGTGGTGTTTACTGAAGACAACACACACACACACACACACACATACACACACACATACACACAGAAACACTGGGACAAGTTGCATTGCAGGACTGTGATGGAGGAAGAGCAGGAATAACAGGAAGTGCGCTCTCCTTCACTTATGTAAACGTATCTGGGTGACTGAATGTCTGAAATAAATAAACACTCCGCATGAGAGCAGTCTGGATTCAGCCGAACCTTTTTTACCCTCTAAAATGTGAAAAATGTAAAAACCAAACAGGAACACCTGCGCCTCTGCAACCGTTATGTCACCATGACAACCACCTCCACTATGTGTAAATAGTTTATATGCATATAGATGGAGGAGATGCAAGAAAACAAATGTGTGTGTATTAGTGTGTCAAAGGGACAGAAATAAAGGGAGACAGACAGCAACATCCGCTTTCTTTTCCATTTACTTCACAAATATTTACTTTGTGATTTTATCTTCTGAAGAAACTTTTTTTTAGCCATTTTACAGGATCTGTGTACAGTACGCTCAGGATCGCAGCTTACAAATTTCACTGAATTATACATGTTTTTATTTTATAACTATATCATAAAGGTATAATCTGGTGTCCAGGCTATAGGGGGTGGATAAGGTAGATTCTCCTGATAACTGCACCTCCAGATGGTTAAAGGACATCCACTCATCAATCATCATGTATCACATCTGGGTCTGAGTGAGGTGGAACTCCATATGTTGTTAGTGCAGCAGCGCCAGGCAGAAGCCAACAGGCAGGTGAAAGAGCTGATGCCTGTCCACCCGTTGGCTATGTGCCCATGAAGAAGGAAACCTTTGGCCTTAAACTTCTGCTGCCTCGCAACTACATCTGCTCACAGGAAAGGGCTGGGAGTAAACCAGAGGAAATCTCTAATCAAAGTGCTTAAGGCAGCTCAGTGATGAACCACATCTCTGCCACCACTGCTGAATCTTGTTATTCCACTGTCCCCCATTGGTGGTGAAAGAAGGGGATCATTACCACATGGGCAACAGCTAGTTCTCTATAGTGCTCTGCCCAGACTAGCGGTCACTCCAATGTTGTCTCACCACTACAGAACAACAATAAGAAGCTGCAGTTACTGGTGATACCTAACTGACACGAAGGGTTTGCTTCCAATGGTGGGAGAGATGTTTGTTCATCGTTGGACCGCTAGTCCACCTCAAGCTGAGCAGTCGGGAAGGTGCTGTTTCACCACAGTCCACCTGCTTTACTTTACCATCACATGCTTGTAAAAACCTGTGTAAAAAAAACTGCAACATCACAACACTCCAAGAGAGATGGGTCACTGAATCTGGTACTCATTGTCAGAAGGACTTCAGGTTACTCTGGCAGGGCCGCAGTGGAAAGAAGCCCAGAGAGCATGGAGTTGCCTTTGTGGTGTCTTCCAAATGCTGGATCCAAGAATTAGGGCACCAACAGTGAAATCTCTCTCCAACTGTCAACAACTTTTTAACCTATGAACACTTTAAGCTCTGTACTCCAATCCTGAGATCCAGGACACATTCTATTCTACTTTCAACACTTCACAGCTTCCAAGCCAGAAGGTCCTACTCCTACTCACTGACTGCCCTGCCGGTTAATTCCTCAAGACAGCTGTAACAACAGCAGCAGCCACTGGACCTGGTGTTCATTGACCTGACCAAAGTTTTTAATCTTGTAAGTCACGATGTACTGTTTGAAATTCTCGTGCTCATAGCCGGCCCACCAATGTAGCTTAGCTTGACTTTTTGGAATCTTCTGTGCAGTTGTGCTTCTGCATGCATTCAGAAAGTCATCTACATCCACAACCGCTCAGAAAACCTCAGTTTTAGGTTGTCCTGACAAAAGTCATCATTGTACTGATCAAGAAATGCTCCGTTTTGATTCATACACATTCACACTTCATACAAACTTAAATAATTCTTTTGATTGTGTAAAGCTGCTTTGCGACAATGACAATTGCTAAAAGCGATATACAAATAAAATTGAATTGAATTGAACTTTTTAAAAGTTTTCTAAAATTCACATTTCACACTCATATGAACACATCCCCTCTGATCAGATGTCTTTCCAAACCTGGAAGCTAACATAGCTTATTAAAACTCCAGGAGAAAACTAGTTTGCTAATGCTATGTGATGCTAGGTTATGTTCTTATGTATTTATTTAGCTAAGCATGAATGTGTGTATGTTGTTTGGTTGGAAAACATCTCAACTTTAGCACATTTACATTCCGCTGTCTCCTTGACTCAGTCCCGGCCGCTTCGAACAAAAAACATGGACACGAGTTTTATTACTGAGACGCTGGAGCACAGTTGAATTAATTATTAAATAGTCAAATTAAATTAATTTATTTGTGTATATTTGTCTGTTTGTTTGTGACATATCATAGCACAACAAAAAAATAAAAGGCAAAGCATGGTGATGTAATGACATTACTTAGCAGAGCTGTAATGTAATATAACAATATAAGAATACAAGCGGTGGGGGGGGGGGCTTTTATATAATTCTAACACGTCTGGTAATGTGTGTGTGTGTGTGTGTGTGTGTGTGGTTAAGTAAGCAGGATCCTGTAGGATGCTCAGGATGATAAAATCTTCTCTCACCATTATGAACACACACACACACACACACACACACACACCTCTCCTAACCATCGTCTGGTCTGAGGAGGACTGAGACATCATTACTCTGTATTTGTGTGTGTGTTTATGATGGTGAGAGAAGATTTTATCATCCTGAGTATCCTACACATATGTATGTATGTGTGTGTGTGTGTGTGTGTGTGTGTGTGTGTGTATGTCTGTGTTATCTAGTCGGGTGTTTACTGCATCTGGAACTCACAGATATCATCAGTAAATATGCTGTTAGACAGAGACGTGCTCTGGGACGTGACTCTGCGCCTCGAGCCTCCACTCCACCCATCACTTCATCACTTCAGCTCTCGGCCCGTCCAGGATGCCAGGGACAAGCTAACGCTAACATCCTAGCATCGAGCTCCAAGCTACAACATCTGTGATAGTCAGTAAAGTGCGGGGTCCGGTCTGAGTGCTCATATTGTGATCAGCTCTCTTCCTGTCTGTCTTTGCGTCAGAGTGCGAGACAGTGCTGCGGTTGTGCAGAGACCAGAGGCGTCCCCCTCTCAGCTCCAGGTTCTGAATGAGTACATCTCGTCAGGGCAGATTTGTGAATCACGCAGAGAATCAGACCCGTACTCAGCTCCATGCAGCTGTCACAGACAAAAACAGCACAGGGACAGGGTAAAGGTGTCCCTCAGGCGTGAGTGAGCTCGGCTGTGTGCGGACGCAGGACGCGTCTGATTTAGTGTCACTGTGACCGCCGGGGATGAAGGTGAGGAAGCTGTGATTAAACTCTCGGAGTGCGAGTGCTGAAACGCTCGTCTAAAACAGGAGGACGATAAACGTATAACTCTTCTGCGTGATACACTCATAAACCTGCGAGTGACGCTAAATAAACCACTTCCAGCGTCATGATGTATAACCACACTGAAGGAAAATGCTCACCAAAGATAAGGTCTTGGTTAGAATGCTCCTGGTTTATGTTTGATTTAGAGTTGATATCAGTCTGGCCCACGTACCGACCCGTTCTATTCTTTCCCCTGCACCGTATCACATCTGAAAGTTTATTCCTTGTATCATGTGACCGTCACACTGGCGATTTCACATTCTGACCGATTGTTCCTGTCTGTAAAACATCTCAGATTAATGAGGTTCTCCACTCTTTCCTTCACTTACTTGATTCAGTGAACCATTTTGTTTACCAAACAGATTCTCCTGTTCACTGAGATGTTTAATAAAGTGCAGAGTGAACTTTATTTTACTAAACATGAGCGCATAAGAGTTTTATAAATAATGCTTACAATTAATGATCATGAGTTCAAGGTAAAGTGGAAACACAAGAAAACAACATCAGTGAATCAGTTTAAATAAATCATTGAGATGAACTGAATCACTTCTGCATCAGTGTGATGATGTGACGGCGAGGAAGGATGTCAGACCTGCTTTCATTTCTAACAGGGAATGTTTACGTATGTGATGAAGGTTAACAACTCTAAATCACAGGAGGAGGAGGAGGAGGAGGGGCATTGGCATCATCGCTGACATCATCTGCTCGATTCATGGGCACATGTCCTTGTCCTGACACGAGTAACTCAGGCATTGTGAACGGATCCGAGACAGAGAAAATGGAGAGAGGGTAAAACGTGTCGAGGATCATTCGGTAAATTAAACAGAAGTAGGATCGTCTCCCGTCTTATAAACATTCTCCTTGTGACGTTGAAAAGTCAAATCCAGAAAGAGTACAAGGACTCGCAAGGGGTGTGAGGAACGAAGTGATGATGAGTTTATCTGTGCCTTTCATCTCAGACTTTTTACTCAACATGTACAATCTAAAATCATCACAGAGTCTCTTTCAGAAAGATTCCTTGCGGTCCTTCTCGTATCATCTCTCATTACACCACATTCTGCGCTCTGGTCAGAAAATGTTGATCAATTCTCTCTAACAGCGGCTCCGACAGTAGTGCAGGTTTATATTACTGCGCTCGCTCTGATACGTCATCGTTTCCATAGTAACGGCTGATTCTCAAAGACAGGTTTATGTGTACCGTGAGTGTAAGGAGTCTCCAGTGTCGGCGCTGTGTAACAGTCAGAGGTAAAGCTGGAACTCTAAGGTTCTCACGTCTTCACGAGTGTTTATAGCTGCTGTAAGGAGAACTGGAACTCTCTCACCCGTTACACCGATGTTCCACAAGACTCACTGTAACTCAAAATGGATGGTAATTCTTGTTAACTTGATGTTGTAGTAAAGCAGTAAATCACTTGGGGAACTTACTTTCCCGCAGGCCCCGGAGTGTTTACTTCCTTAGATTACAATGTAACTCTGTACGGAGCTGGATTTAGGATTAATTGTGAGAAGTCGAGTCTCTGGAACTTTACTTACAGACAAACTTTGCTTTAAAATGAAGCAGAAGGCACACATACAGTATTTATATTCATTAGGAGTTTCTCCTGACTCGTCCCGTTAGGAGCCAGTTTCAGCCCTGCCGCGTTGCCGTGCCAGCGTGCGGTCTCGCTAATTTCAGGCGAAGTGGAATGTGTGAGCAGTCTGAGCGCTGTTTTGATATTAAACTTCCTCATTGATAGCTGCGCAGGCAGGAATGTTGTTTAGCGTCTCGCTGCGGGTTGGCAGCCCAAAACAAATGGAGTTTAAAGAGGAAACCGCTCGATAGATATTGCTTGTCTACTTCCTGTTTTTGTCCAATTAGAGCATTATTATGGCGAGATCGGTCCGAGCCTCATTGTCTGCCTGTCAGACCTGAAAGTCCCGGCGAACCCCGTTACTGAGGTCAGAGAGATATGGAGTAAAAATGACGACTCAACTTTCCATGTGCTTCATATTTGTCGGCTGTTGGCTGGAATACAACGTCCACAAGCGCGGGTTCCTTTCAGGAATACTGGAAAATATGATTTCTGTTTTTATTTTAATACACAACAATTCCGGAGTTATTCTTCAGTGTAAACGATCCTCGTCTCGGCCTGAGTCCGTCTCCCGCATCATCACGTCATCCTGTGAAAACAGACCATTTTGACTAAATGTGGAACAAAGTCCAGATAAAACTTTATCAAAATCACCAGCACAAACAAATGTGTGTTTTAAGACCCTGTCACATGACCTCCAACTCTTATTAACACACACACACACACACACACCTGAGGTCTCTTTCTATAAACATCTAATAAACTGTTAATACCTGAAATAAAGATCAAATACAGATGAGTGCAAAAGTTTCTACCCCCTTTTATCTATATGCAGTATAAGTTTTCTAGTCTCACTAAATATCAAACTCTTACACTCTAAAGTTTATACCCCCCTCTTACATGCTGCAGTGTGTTTTGTTAATGTCTAATCACGTTGTTGAGAATACCTGAAATGTGAAAAGAAAACTACATGAGAGATTTATGCTTCATGCTATACATCACAGCCCTTGTGTGTTGTGTTGATGTTCTCTTTACTGCCTCGGCGTTTGAGGCTCCAGAGACCGCAGTGTGTCCAGAAGGAACAATTTTTCCCTTCAAAATATTTTACATTCATTTAGAGCTAGATAGTCATTAGATAGTAGCTGTTTTCTCTATGACCATAAACAGAAGATGTATTAGTTACTGTAGAGCGTCTGGAGCTCAGTTCCTCAGTCAGTTCCTCAGAATTAGCAAAAGTCATGACGTGTCCAGCTGATGAACCTCCAATAACTACCTGGACTCCATATTAACATCAATTAACATC
>JAOVVA010000037.1:36909855-36919855 GCA_028565275.1 Leiocassis micropogon
TGTGGAGAAGTTCATATGGAGTCCAGTTCGTTATTGGAGGCTCAGGTAGACTGTAGGAAACTCCAGTCCTGAACTATCGAGTGACTGCAGCCACGAGTCCTCAGAGAACAGCTGTCTGCTTCAGCCGAGGACAGAACCGTCTTCATGGTAAAGTGGACCACACCAGTCACCACACGCATCCCAGACAGACCACACGGAGCTCCATGCAATGCGAGCTCCAACCAGAAGCGGGGCACCAGGATGGGCCAGACAGGTCCGGGCTTGCAGCTGCAGCTGGACTTGAAACTGCACCTGGAACCAGCACATGATCTACAGGTAGAACAATATTTTCAGACATAATTGTATCTACAGCTAGAGCACTGCAGGTGGCTTGGACCATATCTATAGCTGTAGATATCCTTTGTTGTGCTGTTGGGCAAGAAAAGCATGGCGGTCTTCTTTCCGCTGAGCGACACACACATACAGTGGCTTCTTACCCAACATCTTGTGATTCATATTTTTTATAGCATTCATGCCTTCTTTGAAAGAGGAGAAGTGCACAAAACCAAAGCCTCTGGACTGACCATACAGCATCATCACCTTTGCACTGGTGATTGTTCCAAATGGGGAGAACATTCTGCGCAAACCTTCATCATCCACGCTATCATCCAGGTGTTTCACATACAAGTTCAGACCCTGCCTATATATGTGCTCAATTTCAGCCTCCCTCTCAATTTTACTTTGTGCTCTGCCCACATATATCTTCCTTCCGTTCACCTCCTTCCCGTTCATCACCTTCATGGCCCTCTGTGCATCCTCGTGTTTTTCAAAACTCACAAAGCCGAAGCCTTTAGATTTTCCGTTCTCATCAGTCATGACGCGAACACTCACTGTCGGACCAAAGCTGTTGAAGATTTCCACCAACATCTCGTCATCCATGTCCTGGCCAAAGTTTTTGATGAAGATATTGGTGAAGGTATCCGGGGGATGAGCAGTCTCAGGCTGTAAGATGTCTGCCAGCTTCTCATCATCTGTGTTCCCGGGATTGTTGAACAGTTTGCTGTCCGATGTTCTGATCACTCCCTCTGTGGCATTGACAGACTCGAGGTTTGCGTAGCCAGATCTCTTTGACCCCTTATGGGACCACATTACTCGCATGGGCCGACCCTTAAGCTGCTCAGAATTCAGCATTTGGATGGCACACTCCGCCTCGGCTGGCTGGTAAAAGTTGATGTATGCATACTGGCGGGATGCGCTGGTCCTCCTGTACCTACAGAGCTTAAGGGAATGAATGCAGCCTGCAGGGTTGAACTTCTCCCACAGCATGGGCTCAGTCACACCAGGGTGCAGGTTGCCTACATACAGCACACTTAACATTATTTCTGTGTTCATTTCAGAACAATGAGAAAAAACCTTCCTGTTAATCGTTGAAGGTGGGGAAGCCTTGGCTGTTAGTGCTGTTGATTGCTGGTCGCCGCCGCTCATCGCTGCTGACCCCTGCTGACCCCTGCTGTTTAATCCTGCACTCTGTGGTGATGTGGAACGGCTAACCCTAACCCCAGCTGATAAGGATAGAATTTGATCGATTAATGCAGGTTCACATAGGTTAGTGATGTCACAAAGGCCCTTCCGTCCCCTCCATCCCCGTGGCCACTGGTTACAGACCCTGATGACGTCACAATGACACTTCACATGCCAGGGAACATGCCGCTTGTTGGACTGGACTGCTTATTTAGGTGATTATAGATTATAGGTTATAAATGCAGATCTGCTCAACATCTTCATCAGATCAGAGGCTGCTAGACTTTCTTGCTGTCTGTCTTTAACAGGACAAGCTCGTTACATTTTTAAATGATACACATTGTCTTTTCATTTTTTCTTTTTTCTTCTTATTTTATGAATTAAAATACAGAGTGTGTGTAGGTGGTGTTATTAGGGCAGGGAAAGAGAGAAGATGAACAGAGACGTCCCGTGTGTGTTCTCACTTCTCCTCTCGACACCACATGGTGCAGGTGAGTGAATGAATGAGTGAGTAAGTGATTTTTTTTCTGGCACAGCCGAGCCCAAATATTACCAATGCAACTGTACAAAACATTGTTACAAGACATTCTGATCTGAGCTCAACTGTTGGTTGCAGACTTTTAGGAAACTGCTGGGCTGGGCCCAAATAATAAAAGGTTTTTGGGCATAAAAAGTTTTTTCGGTGCATGACCCCTGTGTATAAGTTAAGTTAAGCCTCTATTTGTCACATTTACACTACAGCACCGTGAAATTCCTTCTCTGCAGTGTCAGCCATGATACACACCTGGAGCAGATAGGGTTAAGGGCCTTGCTCAAGGGTCCAACAGTGGCAACCTGGTGGAGCTGGGGATCGAACCGCTGACCTTCTGGTCAGTGGCCCTCTGAGCCACCACTGCACTGCAGTTTTGCATATTATCTTGTGTTTCCACCCATAATATAACTCCACAAATGACATTTACACAGGCAGAAATGACTACATGTTTAACTTATCACTATTTAACAGCTGCATGTAAGGCGGTTGGTTCCTGATTGGTCAACTCACTCTAAGGGAAACATTTTCCACCAGTCACAGCACGAGTATTATGCACATGAGTCGTCCCTGGCCTTGCAGTCCATCGTCATCTGGTGCAACTTAAAAAAGTTTATATTGTGGATTTTTTTTTTGTAATTTAATTAAAAAAGTTAAACTCTCATATTATATGAGTATTATACATTATACATTATACATACACAGTATTATAAATTTGTCACATGCAGTAAAATACTTCTAGTCATTTTTTTGCTTTAATTTCAATGATTATGGCTTACAGCTCATAAAAATTCAGTCCCTCAAAATATTAGAATATTTCCATAAGCTCAATAAAAAAGGACAGTTTATATCGAAATGTGCAACTGGATAGAAATTTAAATACGTTCAAAATGACACATATTTGTGAAGATATCTTCTAAAATAACAAAGGGTACAGCAATTTAAGTCCTGATAAAACTGACTTATTACTGACACAATTTTTGGTAAAATAACTAAGACTTAATAAACTCAACTTTTGCTTCTATGCGATGAGGGTGATGATGACATTGGAAACACTGATCAACAGCCTACCAGAGCAATAAGAGTGATTTTTTTTGGTGTACCTACATCTTCCTCTTGACAATACCCCGGAGATTCTCTATAAGGTTCAGGTCGGGTGAGTTTACTGGCCAGTAAAGCCCAGTAATATCAGTGTCAGTAAACCAGGTAGTGGTACTTTTGGCAGTGTGGGCAGGGCATAAGTCCTGCTGGAAAAGGAAATCAGCATCTCTATAATCCTGGTCAGCAGATGGAAGCATGAAGTCCTCTAAGATTTCCTGGTAGACACAGTGTTGACCTTGGACTCGATAAAACACAGTGGACCAACACCAGCAGACAACACGGCTCCTCAAACCATCACAGAAACTTCACACTGGATTTCAAGCAGCTTGGATTCTGTGCCTCTCCTCTTTTCTCCAGGCTCTGGGACCTTGATTTCCAAATGAAATGTAAAATTTACTTTCATCTGAAAAGAGGACTGAGCATTGGTCCAGTTCTTTTTCTCCATATGCCAGGCAAGGTGCTTCTGATGTTGTCTCTGGTTTAGGAGTGGCTTAAAACTAGGGATGCATCAGTTGTAGCCCATGGTGGCTCTTGATGCACTGACTCCAGCCTCAATCTACTTGTAAAGCTCTCGAAAAGACTTTCTACTTGTAAAGTTCTTAAATCAGCTTTGCTGACAATTTTCACAAAAAGTCTCTGTTTCTTGTGCACCTTTTCCTACCACTTTAACTTCCAGTCAACCTTCCATGAATATGATTCAGCACAGCAGCTTCTGTGGCTTATCCTCCTTGTAAAAGGGAGTTGATGATCATCTTCTGGACAACTGTCGATTCAGCAGTCTTCCCCATGTGTGTACTGAACTAGACTGAGAGATACAGAGTGTTTATACTGTATGACTAGTAATCTACTAAAACTCCAAATAAAATATTCTAACATTTTCAGATACTGGATTTTTGTTTTATGAGCTGAAAGCCGTAATCAGGGAAATTAAAACAAAAAAGGTGTGAAATATTTTTTCTTATGTTTAATTAATCTACACACACACACATACACACACACACACAGGTTAGTCTAACCTGTGTAGAATGGAAGCTGTCTATGGACAGCTGTGTTAAACATGTATTTGTGTGTTGTTTATCGGACTGATGGATCAGCAAAACTATAGAGTTTTAGAACAAAATACAAATTTTTATTTAGTTAAAGGTTCAGCTCAGTTTTATTTATTACACTTATTTCTACACATTTTTCACTTGTGCTCTGTTAGTAAACACTTTTATATTTTTCACTTTTGCAGAACGATCTGCAGGTGAAGTTCGACTCAAAGTGTTAAATCAGACAGCAGGTAGTTCAGCTGTTGATGTTTTAATGTTCAGGGTTTTTATATATATTTCTTTAGAGCCACTGATTTATTTGTTCATGCTCTCGGTCAGATTTTGTGGATTAATCACTTGGGGAAAGTTTGATGAAGGCAACTCGAGCTGAATCTGATTATCACATGATGAGTGAGTGGAGATTTAATAGATCACAGCCAGTGGGGGGCGATAATGAGGTTAGCTCACACCTTATACTCGAGGCAGGTTGAGAGGAGCAGATAATCAGAAACACCTTCCTAATGAGCTAATGAGCTGCACGGGACGTGGCTGAGGCGTGAACCGAGCACGTCACGCTGATGTATGTGAGACATCGCGCCTAATTTCACTTCATCATGACTCATTAGTTCCACTTTTAAGATTCCTCCTATTAACGCTTCCTGAGTTCCCGCACGTCCTCGCGTGTCCTTGTGGATGTAAATATTAGTGTATTTCTCATTTCCCCGCCATGCGTTCTGCAGTAATACGCCCGATATTAACAAGCGACCGATTCTCACTCGGCTGTGAACTTCCTGTGTTTTATTGGAAAGCAGCTCAACAGCTATTAATCAGCTCCTTCGAGCAGCTCCGTGTCTGCGCTCAGGTCGTGACCCGCTTCTGCTTCGCTCTGTTTTCTAATCCGTCTGATTAAAGGGGCTGAAGAAAACCCGGCTCTCCGCTTCTCCGGCGTGAACACGCAGCCCTTTACATGTGTCAAATTGCCTCAGTAATGCGAGGCGGCAGTTTGATGCCTGATTGTTTTCCTCGCCTTTCCTCCGCCTCGGTGCGAGAGGTGCAAATTAGAGCTGAAATCACGGAGACGCTCTCAAACCGTGATGTGATATTAACAATCACCGTGTCAAGGGAGCCTGTGTGAACCACACAACAATCCCACGACGGTAGAAACACTCGAAATTAAAGCAATTACTGCACCCGAGAGGGGATGATTTGCAGGTGAGTCGGGATCAAACACCTCCTCAAAACCTCATCCAGTGGCCGAGAGGATCGAGTGCCATTAAATCAAACAATGAAACAAAGCGTGTGATCAGAATTAGAGAAATGTGAATGGATTTTATAAAAAGCCATGCTCATGCAGGCAGAGATGACACACACACACACACACACACACACACACAGAGAAGCCACATACCGAACTTTACAGAAAAACTGCAGGGGTCTGAATAGAGATCGTCGACACGCAGTGTTTCTACATCGTCACAAAACATAAAGAACACAGAACACACACACACACACACACACACACACACACACACACAGAAGAGTTCATCAGACACGAGGAGACACCAGTACATACATACAACAAACAGTATACACATAAACACTGTGTGTGTGTGAGTGTGTGTGTGTGTTACAGTACAACACTTTCCTGATGAAGCGGATTTACTGGTAACGTTGATTAGACGCACATACTGATGAGGTGAGACTCGTCTTCACTTTTACACAGCTGTGTGAGTCAGACAGCCATCACGGGAACACAGTGACACACACACACACACACACACACAGTGATACACCATACGCTCCATGCAGGAATCAGCAGTTCGTGACTACAAGCCAGTCGTCCACATCAGTGAGGTTCCCCGTGTCGAGACCAACGAAGGGCCGCATGTTAGAAACCAGTGGCTGAGCTCCGACCCTGTACTGATGACCAAGGACTGAATGAGGTGAGGACTGAATCAGTACAATCCTGATATCCCACTGCCTTTAATTCCAGTAATGGTCTTCATTAAGCACAACTTGACAATCTGGTCCGAGTTCAGAATGGAGATGAGCATAAGACAGCATTCAGTTACACACCTGCGAACGCTGATGTTTCAGTGTACCTGAAAATGGAGTCAGAGATCGAAGGCCCCAGGTCACATCACGAGTCTGCATGGCGATGATGGAAAAACACACAGACTTATGTCACTCAAACTGATGTTAGAACCTTTTGTTCTGAAAACCCTGAGCATGGTGAATCATCCGGGACCTCAGTAATGCCCTTTCAGTGTGTCTTGGGTTAACAGCCTGCTCTTGTACCATGGATTGCCTCCTCACTCCTGCGCCTGCACTCAACAGTCACCACATGGTGGCTTCATGCTGGAATCAGAAGATCACGACTACATCACCCGACATGCAGCGCAGCCGGACAAGCAGGACCCGAGTCCATTTCCATCTCTCCTGTCACTAGTTCCCCCTCTCGCCATCTTGTTATACGCAGTAGACGTGTCCTGTTCTATGTAGTCTCCCTCTGTGACCCACTCCAGGAGGCTTCTGATGGTTCTGACCCGTGCCATGCCTGTTTTTATTCGTCCTTACCTGTGGTAGCTTTGTTCTCTTGTATTATCGTCAAATAAACATTTGGACTGCACTTGTGTCGCACCTGAGAGTCACTACAGACCCGCAGGACGCGCGGGACATCAGAGACGGAGAGATCAGTCAGGGGATAGAGCCAGAGCTGAAACGGAGTGTGTAGGAGCAGGTGTGTGTGTGTGTGTATGTGTGTGTGTGTGTATGTGTCGGTGGGATTTATTTACCTCTCTACCACCGCAACATCGAAACAGAAGCGCTTGTCGATGGAGTCTGTTTTTCTCCTGATGCACGTCCTCAGGTGGAACACTTCAGGTGGGTTTAACAGCAGCACCTCATTCTGCAGCCAGAGGACCAGAGGACCAGAGGACCAGAGGACCAGAGGAACAGGTGAGAGAGTCAGCGTATCATTTACTCATATTTATAAAGTTATAAACAGAATCAGCTCTGGAAATGACACCTCACCCCCCACTCTTTATTAAAGTGAGCAGTGTAACACACACACACACACACACACACACACACACACACACACACACACACACACACACACAGATACACAATCCGCCCTCTTCCACATACACAAGCTCACAGAAACAATGATTGTTCAGTGGCTATGATTGACAGGAGAGAGCGAGAGAGAGAGAGAGTAAGCCCCTCCCACATAGACAGTGTAGACAATCATGTCCCGCCCTCTCAGACTCTCAAGTGCTTTCAGTTACAGTTTCAGTCACATTATTTATTTATTTATTTATTTATTTCCCCCCCCATTTTATATGTGACCGATCTCATATTCACAGAAATTACATTTACAAACATCGTTATTCTTCATAGTTTTGGCTCAGAGATGGATTAATAATTTTATTGTGACAGTTTGAAGTGTTTTGCAGATGAATAATGTTTATTTAATTCTCTCGCTGTAAAACCGCAGCTTTAACCATTTTATACTTAATTAAATACTTTAACTATTTATCTCAAAACTGCTTTACAAATTCTCACGGCACCTGTTTGTTGCTGGTCTTGGTCTCGGTGCTGGTGACGGTGAGGGTGCGAGTGGCTTTATCGTAAGTGCAGTAGTGTCGAGTCCAGGCGCAGCCCAAAGGTCCTGAAACACCAGAGAGGACGTGTTTATTCTCCACGTGCTCTCACACACACTTCACGGTACAGCTCGTGTTTCAGCTCAGAGTACGGTATGTTCATCTTCTGTGAGAGCTTTATGCAGGTCATGACTGCGGGTTCCTCGTGGGCTCTTCACCCACTACACACACGGCTTCCTGAATATTTTACATAGAACTCTCTGCTTTAGAGGTTCTCTAGAACCTTTATGGTTTCTCTGAAAGCTGTAAAAAAGATCCATATTTTACTTTTCCATCTAATACTGTTCAGTTGTTTTTATTGTGACTTCCAGATGAAACTTTGCCACTCATGTCCATTGCACAAAAAAAAAACCCTGCACACACACAACCATGTTCACACACACATGATCACATCTCCCAATTTAAATGACTTTATTTAACTATAAAGAAATTCAAGGTTAAATTTAGTAAATACAGTCACAGATCTGTAAATATAGTTTATATTAAATATAATCATTTTCCATCACTGTGATTAAAATATTCTTTTTTAAACAACCAACATTCCTGAAGTGTTAAGTTACTAACATCGTAACACACCTGCAGTGTTAGCGAGGCATGACTTAGACAGACAGGGAGCAGCACTACCAGCAGGGGGCAGCGTTCCTCTTCCCTCTCTCCATCACACACACATTCTCACACACCTCTAACCAAAACACCGAAATCACTGACTAGCTCCTGAGACAAAGCTCATGTTTTTACATTTCCTGTGGCGTTTAAAAGACAAAATGAGGAGCTGGGAGCGTCGAGGAGAAGATGAAAGGATGAAGATCAAAGAGCAGCGAGAAACTTTATCAACCTGAACACTGGAGCCAGGTCTTATTCTTTTAATTATTTATTTGTCTATTAACATGAGCAAAACTGAAAGGAGAGAGAGACAGACAGAGAGAGAGAGAGAGAGAGACAGGTACGTTTTTCCTGGATGTACAGGTAGCCCTCCATGGTCCACTGTCCTGGTGGTTTCTGGTCCTGATCCGCAGATCTCACTCTGTTCATCAGTTTCTCCACCTCCTGCTTAGTGCTTAGGAAGTTGTTCCGTGTCTAAATGAGCACACACACCCCAACACACACATGGACACACAAACACACACACACATGTAGAGGCACATGACAGAAAGATGTTAGTTCAGTAGTGCATTTTATTTTGTCCCTGAAATTTAGACAGACAACAAGCAGACAGACAGATACATACTGTAAATAGACAGACAGATATTCAGACAGACAAACGGACAGACATAACTTAAACAGGCAGAAGGATACATAAACAAAGAGTTACTGAGACAGACAGACAGACAGATAAATGAACAGACAGACAGGTAATTGTATTAAATTATTAGGGGTGTGTGTGATGTGTGTGTATTGTCTCTCTCTGTGGTATTAACAGTAACGACACTTTAGAGAGTTTAGAGTGAATTCCCCGTAGCAGGTTTATGAAGGACTTCAGCCGTAACCGCAACGTTGATAAAACACACTGGACTGCACCGGACTGAACCAGACTGAACCGGACTGAACCGGACCGGGGCGGCGTCTAACTGCAGCTCTGTGAGAATCAGACCGTCGTAATTTCTGTGTCTTTAAGTGACACCGTGAGGAGATACACCACCGGAGAGGCGACTCAACGGCACTGAAGATTTAAAACAGAAACGTTCCTTCAGATTTAAAAATGTAAAAATAAAAGAAGGTGGGAAGAAGAGGCTGATTTTCTCTCTCTCTGATCGCTTCTCCGCGGCTCGCTCCCACCATCACACCTTTACTGCTACTGAAGACACGCTGCGGCTCGTGGAGCAGAAACGTCTGTAATTTCCTCTCTGTAATTTATCTTGTGCTTTTGTGAAGAGACTGTAGAAATCGCTGAGACGCACAAAAGCCGTGCGAGTGTTTAATAACGCACTAAAGATCATTAACAAAAAATACATAAAAACACGTTGAATAGAACGGTTAGCACAAAACCTGCAGCGCCTCGCAACGAGGAAGTTTATACAGCCTGAGGGTCAGAAAGAGAGACAGACAGACAGACAGAGAGAGAGAGAGACAGAATCTCATTTCAGGAATCGTTAGAGATTACACTGAACTTGTTTGAGTTTAAAAAATGAAAGTAAAATGAAATTTGGTGACTGTAGTAGGACATGTAGGATTAA
>JAOVVA010000037.1:36940962-36953458 GCA_028565275.1 Leiocassis micropogon
ATAGCGATTATTTAGGGAGGGGGGGGGGGGGGCAATGTGTGCAGTGCTCTCAGTCGGGGTATTGTACACGCCCTTACCTTGGACTGCTGCAGGTGCGTTTGCTCTAACGATCTGCTTTTTATCTCATCATGGCTTCACATTACTGCTTGTTATTAACACCACGGTTTCAGAACATATGAGTCAAACTGGTTTGAAACTTTCCGCAGGAAGAATAAACATACATTGATCTGTCTATTCATCTTTGAAGGTTCAGTTTTCATAGTCTATGTTCCTTTTTTGGAGTAAACTATGCTGTGTCGTCGTTTCTGTTACTTGAGGATTGTGCCGGCTTGTAGGTGCATTACTATATTTATTGTGTCTTCCACATACTCTTTCTATACACAGTAAACTATTGCATTGATTGTCTCTGTTGAGTAATTCATTCACTTCTACATAACATTTTAATTTCATTTATGGTGCAAGTTTAACTTTAGGCAAGTACCTAAGGACTGCCTGTGAATACGGGCCCAGGTGTTTACAATAAATGAGCTCTCACACATATATAACATGTTTTAATACAGATGATGAGGACGGAGACGTATTGATGTGCGCATATGTGCTGCTTCAGAGGACAGACACGTCCACATTAAAGTCAGATAAAGTCACGTGTAATTATGGATGTGAACCGATTGTGAACCGTCATGACGTGCAAATCAGAACTGAGTCATGTGGCTTGTGATATGAACGGTCGTACCAACAATAACTCTTCTACTGCCGAGTGATGGAGGGATGTGTTCTCAGACCTGATTCGATTTTAACACTGATCCAAACACATCAAGGTCACAGCAAGGTCACTTGACTGTCTCCCTTTTTAATGCAACAAACGACTAACCAGGAGGTCCGGGCGTGTTCAGGGCAGACACCTCCCAGTCCAAAATCATCTACTGAATAGGAACCAGCACCTTCTGGACCAGCAGCAGCCCCAAAAACCCTCTCACCTTTACACTCTGTTTGTGTGTGTGTGTGTGTGTGTGTGTGTGTGTGTGTGTGTGTGTGTGTTTCCAGCCCAGGAATGAGCTCTGCATGCAGTCGAAATATTTTCCATAAAAGGCGATTCCCGAAGCAGGTTTCCCGCGTCAGGAGCGAGCGGGCGTGTTGGTAGTGTAGATGCAGCTCGCAGCAGGAGACAGAAATTACACACATGGCTCCTTTACATCCTGCAGAGAGTCCTCACACACACTGCTGCAGACGTGTGATCAATAAAAACTGCTCATGATGAAAGAAAAGCATGGAAATAAATCGACAAGAGAGATGTAGTGTTAAAGCCTGTGCGCGCACACACACACACACACACACACACACACACACACACACACACACACACACAGGTGCATCAGTCCATGTTGATTTTCTCTCAGATCCTCCCATGAGACAGACCATCCGATCTGCAGATTATGATTTGGTGCAGGTTTCCTGACGCAGCGCCCCCTGGAGGCGCACTGACGTGTGCAGTGGGACCGAGACCGGGTTTCTCCAACAGTGAGACGTGCGAAGGACTGCGAGAGGACAGAATGAAGTGATAAAACAGAACCTGGAACAGGACCAAAGGATCCGTGAGACCAGAGCCACGCCCTCGCCCCATCTACAGTCACATGACCCTGCTGAGATTGAGCTGTAACTCACAGCACAGTGTGTGTGTGTGTGTGTGTGTGTGTGTGTTTCATCACAGACAGAGTGTGTGGTAATTACACTTCCTGACAGATTCACGCCGGAACTAATGAGCAGAGGGAGACGCTGAGCGCGGGATTAATACCTCGCTAAACGAGAGTAATTGGACGTGAGTTTGATTGGACCTGGAGGAATTGGACACAAATTCAAGGGTCATGTGGGGATGATGATGTCAAAACACAAACACAAACAGGGAGCTCTCTGATTCTGCTAAAGTGTGTGTGTGTGTGTGTGTGATTGTGTGTGTAGAAACTGTGAAGAAAGGGTTCATCTGTGTATAATTTTTTTGAATTTCCAGTTCTCTCTCTTTCTGTGTGTGTGTTTGTGTGTGTGTGTGTGTGTGTGTGTGTGTGTGTGTGTGAGTGTGTGATGGAAATAAAGGCAGACACAGATAAAGCCCTGCAGGGAGACACAGTTCTTTTATGCTGATGCTCTCAGAAAATAAAACACCCCACCTCATCTTGGAGAAAGAAACACACACACACAAAGGTGTCTAATGTACACAGTGCTGTATTTCACACACACACACACACACACACACACACACATTATTTACAGTTAATTAAGGCTACAGAGAGAGTGAGAGCGATCGTCTCTGCATGTTGAGCCGCGAGGACGGTGAGGGATTAGACACGGACCCTCCCAAAGCCCCAAGACTAAACCCGGCACAGAGGCGCTTGTGAATGTGGCACACGGTGCGAGTGTGTCTCGCGGTGCGAGTGTGTGTCTCGCTGCAGGCGGGGCTCGGCAAGGAAGCAGTGTAAGGAATAAAGGAGGCGCGTGCGGCGTGAAGCCATGTGGAGCGGAGTGATGCTGAGAGATAATTACTGCAGGACAACAGCAACCTGCTGGGGCTTTCAGAGAAACCTGCTGTAATCAGTGCAACACACACACACAAACACACACAAACACACACACACATCGCTGTGCTGCAGAAGGTGTGGATTAATTCTCTGTCACAGCAGTTCTGACATTAGTGCAGGTTTATATTAATGCGCGCGTTACCGTTTCCATAGCAACAACTCATTTATGTGAAACATTAATGGAAGGAGTCTCCAGTGTCAGTGCCGGGGTAAATCTCACACATCTTCAGGATGTCTCAGTCACATGACCAGCTCCTTATTCCCAGTTAAGTACAATTATAATCAGTTAAAAGTGGTTGTAGCGTCGGTGCCCAGAAGCACAGAGGAGGAGGTGTTACTGATGCACGAACCAAGTGCAGTTTATTTAGTAGAGCTTCTTGGTGCAGACACACACATACACACACACACACACACATGTATTCAGTGAAGAACTGAACGGCCTGTTTAGGAGTGAAGTGTTATTCAGGAGGTAAATCCTCTGACTGTCCCACAGTCCCACTGCCGCTCCAGCGAGCTCGTCCTCCAGTGAGGAGCGGCAGTGGGACAGACAGGGCCGGGCGGGGACGGAGACCCGGGCCGACTGCAGCAGGAAGTGAACTCTCGGAGGAGGGAGTCGCGTGGCGGTGTAGTCTTCTCCGCTGTGTTGCTCCCTGGAGATGGGATTCTCCAGAACTCTCACCACACGACTCTCTTTATTGCGCCGTTTCGTCTCCCAGCCGGTGAGTGGAAATGGAAAGCCAGCTGTGTAGGATTGCGGATCCCCGCCCCCGTTTCCTGTCTCTCGTTGTTGGCCGTGAACTTGAACTTTGGTCGAGGTGTGGGAGGAGCCACAACGCAGTGTGTGTATGGCCCGCCGTGACAAAATTGTGACAAGTTGGTCATTGTTTAAATAAATCATTGGCTAGCACGTGGCTCCTCCCCCAGCACCATGATGACACTGCTTCTCTCCATGGCTCCTCCCCCAGCACCATGATGTCACTGCTTCTCTTGATTCATGCTCAACTTAAACTGTCTCAGCTGAACGCTCAAGATTCACATCCACACACACACACACATTTAGTCATCTGGCAGATGCTCTTATCCAGAGCGACTTACAATTGTTTTGAAGTTTTCATCATTAAATACACCCTTACACTGTTTCACTAGGTTACTAACTAGAAGTACACACACACACACACACACACACACAGAAGAACTCCGACCTTTTTGTAATATGTGAGACGCAGGAGTGCTTCGTTAATAAAACATGGCGCTTGGGGGCGAGACGTCGATATTCCGCGCAGGAGGAGCATCGATTGGCGAGAGCGCGCGGCCGAGACGCTCAGGTCTGATTCAGTCTAATCATAAGTGCTTTCTGATTCTGTTTCCTCAGGCAGTATTTTATACTTGTGTGTGTGTGTGTGTGTGTGTGTGTCTCATGTTTACACGTGTTTATAGCTGTAGAAGATCTGATTTCTATAAATACATAAAGACTGGGTTCCTCACGCTGAACACATCTCATTCTTCCTGAGATACCAGCGATCTCTGCCACTCACTGACCCACCCTCATGTCCCGGGTCTGGTTGGAGTTCTCCTTACATGGAGACAGTCACTGCTGAGGATGAGGATGAGGATGGCCCTGTGGTCTGCTCATAAGTTCTAATTAATAAACGTAATGATATCTTTGGACTGCAGCTGATCCAAACACATTTCCTGTTCCACACCTCTCACACACACACCATGTTCAGTAAGGACTGCTGAAGAATGAGACTACATAGAGACACAGAGAGAAATGTGGATTCTGTGTGTGCAGTGTTTTATTCCTGGAGTAAACCATCTGCCCTTAAGTGGGTGGTGACCCCATGGACTGGGGTGAATCAGCAGCTCTAAAGGCCCAGGGAGTCCCGTGAGTCTCAGTGTCGGCTCGAGGCCTGGTGCTTTAGGAAGATTGGTCAGATGTTCAGTCAGATACCTCAACCTTCAACAGGCAGGCCTTTGGTGTGTGTGAGTGTGAAGTGTACTGCATGTGAGATGAACACACACTAGCGTTCCTACATTTGGATCACGGCTCGCCTGAAGTTAACTGTTCTTATTAACGAGTGTGTAGTAACAGGGTGCGTCGTAATCGACTGATGCTCATGTATTATGGATGATTGTGAAGCTTCTGCAGGAAGAAACCCGTTAAACCGAATCCCAGGAGCGGTGAGATAATGATGAAGTAAAGCTGTGAGGGACTCTGAGGACGGATCGAGGGAGAGTTAGATAAACCAAACAGTAAAGGTCAGCAGGTTGTGTGTTTTGTTATTAGTTTATTCTCATACAAAGGCTGTTCGAGTTAAACCGGGACTTTCAGACTTTCTACTGAATGAAGGTGTATATGCGATGGACACAGTACAGTACTGTAATAGTTTTTTTCCATTGTAGCAGTAATAACACAGTACAGTGATGAAACTCTTAGCCATTAAGAATTTTTAAAAAGGCCGTACGTCCGTGAATGACGATCCGCTCGGAGTCCAATGCAGTCGTTCCTGTGAACTTTCAACACCTGATCCTTGTCAGCAATAACGTAGAAGTGGACTCAAGTGCAGGTAAGAAAGACAGGGTTTATTAACTCAAATGACAAAATCAAACACGAGTAAATCATAATCACAATCAAGAAACAGGCACTGGCCAGTCGATTGGCAAAACTCATAAACTAGGGCAATCGGAGGACCGGAAACCAGGACAACGGATCAAAGTCATACACAGTAAGGCTTTCACAAATGAACAAGGCTTGGTAACGTCCAGAAAAACTCACGGGAGCGTGTACTTCACGAGTCCTATTTAATCACCTGAGCAACTGAGTGCAGGTGTGTTCGAGCTCGGGTGATTTGGAACGTGATGGTTTGGAGTTGAAGTTTGTTTCTGCCATGTTCGGAAGCGGATATGGTCTTGTCTCTTCTGCTGTTTTAGCTGGTCTGACCATCCTTGAACATCGACGCCACCGACTTGCAGAAGAGACGTGTCTGTGTGTGTGAACTGTACACACACTCATTCACCAACACCACTTGCACATTACAGGAACTCGGCTGGGAGTCCCACGTAATGTCCTGACCTCACTCAAAGACATTTACACAGGTTTGAGACATTAAAGGAGTTCCTGGGAGATCGGCGTTTTAAAATCATGTCTCCGGTTTACTGAGAGAACTTTCTCCCTTGATGGTGTCCTAGCACTAGTGAGACACTGGGATAAGTGCATTAGTGTATCAGGGGATTATATAGAGACATAAAGGGAGTTTTTACTCTCAGGACTGAGTTTTGTTATTCTGTACAATCAAAAGTTCCGCTTTGACTTGAACACATTTAAATAAGTATTTCAAATAGTTTCATATGAAGCCAATCTGAGGGAGATTTTAATGCATTCAATTGTCTTTTTTATTATAATTTTTAAAAGGGAAATTAAATAACAAATTTTAATAATTTAAGAATTAAGTTAGGCGTTTAATGTGACCTGAGAACTGCCAAAACACAAAAATATGAACATTCATCAGTTTCTAATAATATTATGTTTGCAGTGATGACATGAGTCAGGACAGAGTGAGGTCAGATTCTGTTGTCTAGACAGTAAATTATATTATGCTAATTTCCACAAAAATCATTAAAATGTGCAATATTTTCAGTAGAGGGGACACACAGACACACGCCAGCGTACGACTCAGAGATCACGCAGCAGAGCCGTGTGTCCCACAATGCACCTCACTCAATACTGTAAAAAAAAACTTGTCTTTGTGTTTATTAAAGTTATACTCAAGCTAATTCTTTTTGTGTTAAATTGTGTATTTATACGGATATAAATCCTAATATGCATGATGGAATTTGACTGACAGGTGGTCACGTGACCGTCTCGTAGTAGCCGATTCACCGCACGCGGCCATGAGGAAGAGGGTTCATTACACAGGACACTCTGATCTTGGAATCTTTCTGAGGACGTCTCTGATGTTCTTCTACTCTGAAACAGGTTTCTGACAATATGCTGAAAAGGAGTTTAAAGCTCACTGATTTATGAAAACACATTAGAGATAAAAGCCAGAAAAACCTGACAAGCTCATGGTTCCGGTTTTGGTTTTGACGCCAAAAGCTCATAACGTTGTGAGTTATTGTTTCTGCATCAGATTCTGACACTGACTGCTAGAAAACTCTACACCTTATTTCTGTCTGTGTTTTGAGGCAATTTTCCAATTTACGCCACTCGGCTTATCTGCTGACGAGAGGCACCGCGCTGTCACCGCCGGCTGCCTGCATGATTAATGGCCCTAATTGAGATTCATTTCTTATCAATTAGACGCCGACATTCACTGTCTCACACGCCGCCTTTGTGTTGTGCTTTTATTTACAGAGGAGCTCGGGCCGCTGCCGCGCTGTCGTACCCTGCTTTAGCTAAAACGGCCCACGGAGCAGAGACAGAGTTCAGGCAATGAGGTGAGAGGAGAAGGCGAGACACGCGTCTCTGTCGGTTATGACACAGTAAACCAGGCTGAGACGGAGAAAGCCTCTGGGGCGACAAGAGCACGGAAAGGAAATCCTCAGATAAATCACATGTTCCTTATTTCCCTCCTGCTGTCTCTCAGTCATGTCTCACTTCCTCAAGCGCTTCACGTCGTCCTCATTTTAAAGGTCACACCATCCCTTCTCCTCTCTTTATACCACTCCCTTCATCTCTGCATTAGTGATGTTAAAACACCGCAGAAATAAGACTGCGAGCTCTCAGAGTAAAAAGGAATCTGACAATATCTGACATTTTGGGAAATTCTTATTGTCTGTAATATGTTTATAATTAGAGGAATGAGATTTTATATTTAATATGAAGAAAAAATAACTTTTTATTTTGACTGAGGATGTTACAAGCTCCGTCATCTTTAACTCTTCGTCATCACAGCAGTATCACTCGGCCCTAAGACAACCAGAGAGAAAAAGTAATTAATTAAAAATTTTAAATATTTGTTACATATAATTGTGGTAATTATGATTTGTTATATGTGATTTGTACAATGTTTATTTTATTTTATAGCTAAACCGTTGCCAAACCTATTAAGCTAATAGGCTAGTGAATGACTGTGACCAATGGTTATCCTTACAACTTACAAAGTGTGTAAATTCATATATTTTATTTAAATTGTTAAATAAGTAAAAAATCCAAGTTTAGAATCCAATCATCTCATTTTACTGTGCATTATTATTAGCACCAGTAATAAAGTTTAAACAAGTACTTTTAAGTTGGTCCCACAGTTTTTTCAGTTTTATTGTGTACATTTATTTACATTGTTAAAAAAAAGAACTGATTAGTATTGTCCATACTTCTATTGTTTTGTAGTAAGAAAAGAAAAAAAAAGAGTAGTGGACGTGCATCAGTTGTTGTGATGTTACAAATAAATATAATTAGCTGAAAACATCAAATGAAAATCTGATAATGTTTAAATGTTAAGATAATTATTTAAAAACAAAAAAAGGGTTTAGGTAGAATAAATTGACCGTAGGGTTAATTAACCATATAATTATTATCACTGCTAAAATGTTACATTTTCATTGACTAAAACTAGACTAAAATGTCCAGACTTTTATTTGACTAAAACTTGACTGAACAAAAATAGGATAAGGTTGGCTAAATATGATAAAAAACTAACAGGGACATTTATCCCGGGACTAAGACTAAAACTGAAATTGAAAATAGCTGACAAAATTAACACTAAACTCAGGTAACTATAATGTCAACTTAGTTATCATAGTTTCCACTTAGGTAAATTTGATGTCCACTCAGGTATCTATAAAGTCCAGTTATCATAATGTCCACTTACAGTAGGTCTCATAATGTCTACTTAGGTAACTATAATGTCCACTATAATGTCCTTTAAATTCAGTTTTATTTTATTTTTACACTAACACTCACATGTAAAGACATAGGTGTTACACTGAGGACATGTACTGTGTGTGTGATATGATGATGATGTCATATCAGGAGACAGATGACATGACAAGCCTGAGAAACATTTCACATCTGCTTTTACATGTGATTATATTCATGTCCTCGTCCCTCTCGGTCCGCTCTACTAACTGTAAGCTCACGCGCTCAGAGATTTTAACAATACTAATATATTAATGTCCCAGAGTTAACTAGATGCACTAGATGTGTCGTGTTGAGAAATGTGACTTTTATGTGATTATTCATATGGGAAGGTCATGTGACCCTTCTGTAAGAGTGCAGCAATGGTCAGTCAGTCCATACAGCATGACCAAGGACGACATTACATCCACCCTCACAGAGCAGACTGACCTCCAGGGGGCGATGTTTCCACTTCCCATCACAAACACTGTGAGAATCGTCTCTCTCTCTACATTCGCTTTAACAGAAAAGGGACATCTGGAAATTTCCAATTATCTAAAAGCAAACACATTTCTAATATCGCTCTGTTCCTAATAGACCTCTGGCACAAACCCACCGCCTCATTACAGCCTTTATCACCGCACTGTAAATAAAATTCACCCAAATGCAAATCAATCTCCGTTTCTCACACAGCGTTTCCTTCAGCCTGTAAGAAGTGAGAATGAGCGGCAAGCAGAGTGTTCCAGGTGAGATTACAGCGAGGGGGAACCGCGGCACGACGGACCTTCAGCTTCACTGAGGCGTTAGTAAATAAGCACAGGAGCAGGACGGTGGGACGTGGCAGAGTCCATCACAACCTCATCGTTCACACCAAAGGGTAGAAATCTGTCCATCTACCCCCAACGGACGACAACGTCTGTACACCTGCCCTCTGCATCAGATCCATCTGCCCTCCACACACAAGCTGTTCTAATACGCTGCTGTGTTTGGGTCATTTTAATCTGAGTTCTGGTCCAGTCTTTCATATCTGGGCTCCATCACACTCTCCTATAATCCATGTGTATCCTCTTTATTATTAGTTTTTGCTGGTTTATACTTGCTGGTTCATTTTCTCCATTACTACTTACTGGTGCACCGTCTGTACAGTTTCATTCCCACCTGTATATACAATCATCATGCACGTGTTCATAGAAGCAGTACTTTTATATTCATATATTATTTGATAGCATTTTATACTACTTTAATGTACCTTACATTTGACACAATTTTTACCTTATTAATGCACCTTAAGTTGTTAACAGGGTTCATTAAAGCACCTAAAGTCTAAGCTTTTTTTCCCCTCCTCCCTCATTGCAATTGTTGTTTGCTGATTACTTGTTGTACATTATGTGAACTGGCTGCTGTAACGACAGAATGTCCCTTTGGGGTCCATCTATCTTTCTATCTAATTATCTATCTATCTATAGATATCTATATGGCCGGTGACGACGTTGCCACTAAGAAGGCGGATCCTTCTCATTATTCAGCTCTTTCTGCCTTGACCTTGACAGTGTTTGGATCAGTTCCTCTGCTGGTTGCATTGCATTTGAGTGCACACTCCTGAGACTGACAGACATGGAGATGGACAGATGGACAACCTGAAAACAAATAAACATGAAACCCCACACATTCCACATGAATAAACTGAATAAACATGAGACATTACATGAACAATACAGTAGATTACATGTGAAGAATAAATGCTCTGTAAGTGAAAACCAAATACATGATAATAGATGAATCACGTGAAAAAGAAAGAAAAAAAATACTTGAAAAAATCTTTTAAAATAAATCACATGGCCTGCATGATAAAAAAAAATTATATATTGTTAAAATAACAAAAAGAAAGAATACCTGGCAAAAAATACATTACACAAACTACAATTACTGTCCACTTCATTAGAAACACCTGTAGACATGCAGGTATCCAATCAGCCAATCAGTGTATACAGTCACACAGAGCTCCAGGTAAAGTTCACGTCAAACACCAGAATGAACAGAAGGTCTGAGCTTTGTGACTGTGACATGGTTGTGGAATTTTTCAGAATCTTCTGCTGAAATTTTCACACACAACAGTGTTTGTTATGGTGCAAAACACACACACACACACACACACTCACACTAAGGATTCATATAAAAAGTGCACATGTGAATGGACCTAATGTTCCAGCGTCGGTGTGAGTATTAACGTCTGGTGTTCCTGTGAGCTCGTGTAAGGGCTCGGTGTCTCACAGGCTCATTCTCCACGCTGTTACTTTCCAAAGTCTTTTCATATTGAAATAAAGCAGTGATGTTTAGTGGAATGTGTTTCTAGTGCAGGAAAATGGGACACTAGGCACAGAGATTGCCTCTCTCAAAGCCTCCGTGACCCCCGACGGCCTCCTCAAGCTTTCAGGATTCGCCGGTATTCAGCTTGGAGAAAAGGGATGCACGAGACGGAACGGCAGCACAGGGCCACGCCGCAACAAAACCACCAAAATCAGCTCGACTTAAAGGGATTAGAAACATGCTGCAGGACTTTAGAGGTTCTCTGAGGATTCATTCAAAGCTTAAACACAGCCATGAGCTTCTGCTGCTGTGTTCAACATTACTCATTGTTTTTAATTTAAAACCTATTCAGTGTGTTTCACAGCTGCTTCACATCAAACTGCCACAAGGTGTAAATGATTTCATTACACGTTTAACTAACAAACACACGTCATGGTAATGATCATAAAACTGCTGTGGGAAGCGCTGCTCCTGCACATGTTACACGGTAAGTATACAGTCCACGTCATATCTAATCAGCCAATCAAACGGCAGCAACTCGATGCATTTGGGCATGTAGACCTGGTCGAGTTCGAACCGAGCATCAGAACAGGAAGAAAGGTGATTTAAGTGACAGAGAATTGTGTGAAAAAGAGAAAATATGAGGTCAGAACACACGACACGTGGAATTTTGGAGCAGATGTAACCACTCTGGCAGAAGACCACGCCTGGTGTCGCTCCTGTCAGCTAAGAACAGGAAACTGGGGCTACAGGTCACATGGTCTCACTCATGTCAGATAACAGAAGGTCCGACAAACATCACCTGATGGGCTGATGAGTCTCAATTTCTGCTGCAACATTCAGATGGTCTGAATTCAGAAACTAGCCAGCTAGCAAGCTGTGCATAATGACAGACGCAGACGGTGCTATAACATAATGAATTTTATGATGAAGGCCTAATATGAGCTTCCCCTGTTTCAAAAGCTAGCAGCCGCCACTGATCTGCAGCGACTGCGTGATGACATCATGTCAGCATTGAAATATCTAATTAACATTTCCAGCACTGTGTTGAATCTGTGCCATGAAAAATGTATGCAGTTCTGAAAGCAAAAGGGTCCAACCCAATACTAGGTGTAATGATGGCCACTGAATGTACAGTGCATAAATAAGATAAGATAAGATAAGATAAGATAAGTCTTAATTAATCCCGAAGGAAATTGTTTCTCCAGTGGCTGCATAATTAAAAGATACAAATACAATAGGATGCAAAAGAAAAATTAGAAAATAAAATTAAAATAAAATACAATGTAGTACTATAGTGAAAATAGAGTAAAAATTGAATAAAAATATATAGAAAAACTAAAAAAACTACTAACTGTACAGAAAGGTGCAGAATTGTCTCTTTGTGTATTGGACATGTATGTTATTGCACACAGGATATATATTGCACATAATATTTGATATTGCATATATAATAGGCGCGACGGGTAGCCCTTTCCCCGGCTAGGTTCACCTACCGAGCGGCCGTGGTGTTCTGCCATAATGGGCTCGGCCCGCTCGGCTTCGCGCAGCGCCGCAGACAGGGAAGCCGGTGCCGCTAACCGGATGTGCTCGCGAAGCCGCGCCGGCCGGATTCCCCGCAGGAACGCACGGCGAGCTAACTCTTCCTGCTGGACGGGCCCGAATTCCGGGTAGCCACGGCGTGCGAGAGATCGTAGTTCCATGGTGAACGCCCCCAGTGGCTCGGAGGCGCTCCGCTCGCGGGTCGCTAGCTCTTCGCACGCGGCCTCCTTACGGTCACCTG